>JANTNU010000008.1:17117572-17128910 GCA_024752395.1 Erythroxylum havanense
TCACATAGTTCTGTAAGTCACCTTATCAATAAAATTCTCCCCCCCCCCCCTTTTTTTTTTTTAAAAATGTGGTAGTGAACAAACTATACCTACTTCCATGACTTTCACAATTAAAGTATTATGTTGAAATTACTTACTTAGTCAAAAATTTAAAACTATTCTAATAACTAAAAAAGAATTTAGTATATGTTTTATCTTATTCATTTATTTAGATTATTTACTATTACTAGTACTAGTACTTAACTTTTGCTTTAAATTCAACTTTAAAATATATACCAATATTTTTATATTGAAGATATTATATGTTTGGTATGTGGCTTTAAAATACGTATATGAAGAGAAATTTAAATTTATGTAAATTTAAAATATTTTAATATAAAAAGTATTTGTTAATTATAGTTTGTGCATACATCTTTATGTTAATTTTTGGGAGACATTCTTTTTTTTTATATCTCTTTCAATATATTTGAATCATTTAGATAAAGTTATAGCATATAGAAATTTGAGTTAGTAAATATACAGATATGGACAATTTATCATTTATTAGGTTGTCTATTAAAGAAGTAACAGACTGTACATAAATCACAAATTCAAAATTATTGAAGGAGATTGAACTCCTAATCTCTTAAGAACTTAAAATTGAAAATTTAAACAAAAATTTTGGATTTTAATTTATTAAATAATTAAAGTTACTATAAGTCAACAGTATATAATATTTGCGATAAAAAATCATTATACCAAAAAATAAATAAAAATATCAATTAGAATCAACCCTAATTGAAAATAAAAAGTAAAATTTACAATTTAAGAGATTATCAAAATTCTAGTTCTAAATAATATGATATAGAATGTTAGTAATTATTTAAATCTTAAAATAAGATAATTTGAGTATTTTGAATTACTTTGAGAAATTATGTTTTAAAATTTTGAAAGCCCCTAAAATGATTTCTTAATTTGTAAGAGTCAACAATTAACCAAGAAAGGTTGCAATTGGGAACAAAGTCAAACTTGTATGTATCAATTTGTAAATAACTATTAGATTAATTCAATATTTTTAAAATTTTATTTTTTACGTATTGATACTTCCAAGTAAGTTTGTGTGATATTGGCAAAATCTTATTATATTTCACTTTTTCTTACAATTATATTTATATATGTGAGGGTTAAGGTATAAGGAAAATAAGAGGACTTTAACTCCTGTAGAATTTGAATAGATAGATCAAAAAAATGAATATTCAACTAATTACTATTAAGTTTTTTTAAAACGATACCTAATTTGGTGAAATTGTAAACATATTTTTCCAAAGTTTTGTGATATGGAATTTTCAATTAATGAGAAATTAATTATTTTGCTGACATTATTTGAGAATTAGATCATGCTGATTTAGGATTTAAGAGATTAAAGTTAAGGATTTCAAAAAACAAAAAAAAGGGTTAAAGTTTAGAATTAATATTTTTTTTTGAAGAATAAGAAATATATTAGCCACAAAAGGCATCAAAAATAGCTACAAAGTAACAATCATGGCTTGACTACATGATTGTGTGGATGCATACAAAGCTACCATGCAATAAACATGATAGTACAATATGTTAAGAAATAGTTACAAAATTATCCTAGGCTCCAAGCAGAAACACTTTAAATGGAAGTTTAGAAAGAAATTGAAAACAAAATGGAAATAATTGTAGCAAAAACATTCAAAATAAGTATATATGTGCTTATAATGCTTAAAAATTCTCTCAAATTTATTCTTATAATATGAAAATGTCATTAAAATTATCAATGGCAAAAATGAAACAAAACACAAAAAGTAATACTAAAGAATCATTAAGGCGAGTAATTGGTATGTGTGTTTTATGCTACAAGCACGCAATGTAGTTATATCTAGCACGAGTAACTATAGTTTGATCTAACAGGAATTGGTAATTAATTACCTATTATCCATAAACTTAATTATCTGGATTGATAGATTCAATTGGATAAAAAAGTAAATAAACAATTAGAATACCAAAATAAAAAATAATCAGAAAGAAAGTAATCTACGAGTAAACTAAATTTAGATAAGATATCTCCTAAGATTTTACCATGTTTTAACTTCACCTTGATTTGATGAACAACTATTATTTCTTAGGCTAGTAAGAATTTAGAATCTACGATTAAGCTTTCTCTTGAGTAAGATAAGTCTAATTTTGAGATTGAATTATTTGAATCCCTTTTTAACTAAGACAATATAAAAATGCATTAATTTGTTTTATGAATTCTTATGATAGGTTTTACCAAACCTAAAAAGATTACATAGTCCTCTCTCGAGTGGCTTGCCTAACCTTTATAACCCATATAATGATCTAACCATACATATGATCTCTTAATCTCAATGTAAGAATTAAATAGTTAAAAAATCAGCTTTAGTTTCTTCAGTTCAATCAATTATAAGATTATGAATAAATCTCAAGAAAATTAAATAATTCCTTAAATTAGAAGATCAATTCAATATATTACATCTTAAGTTCCATTCCACCTAAATCTGAATCCCAATTAGTTATGAATAAACAATAAATAATAACATAAAAAAGAACAAAAGAACACAAGATAAAGAAGTCATCATCACGAATATTGAATCTTGAATTCTTGGTGAATCTTATTGAATTCCTTGTTTTTCATTTAGGATTAAATTTTCCCTTAATCTTTCACTCTTGTAATTGGCTTTTGACTTTTTTCTACTTTCAAACTCTCTTAGGGCTAAAAGTCTCTTCTTTCCTATTACCTCTTCCTTTAATAATTCAAATCCTAATGCCAACCTGAACTTAATATGCATCCACATATACTTCACCAATCCTATAAACTTTTGCATAAATTAGCACCACTAACATAGGATCAACAAAGGGATGTCTATAGCCTATGTTATTGGACATGGCTTAAACATAGGGGTGTATTAAGTAAGAAGAAACAGAATGATTCTTAGTGGAATATAACCCAAACACAATGGTGATTAGGTGCCAAGTTCTTGGGTCATTCTTTAATTTTCTAAAGTTGCTCCAAAATAACAAAAGTCTTCACCCAATTCACTCCTTTTCTTTAAATAGGAAGAAACAAAACCAGAAACAAAATAGGTGATTGTGAGTATCAAAGTGTTTAAAGAACAAGCATAATGCTATAAAATTCATACTAAAAGTAAAGCCTATTTAGCATACATAAAACTTCCCTACACTTTAGCATTTGTTTGTACTCAAGCAAACTAATTTCATCATTATAATTCAAATAAAAAATAAATTAAAAAAAGTGTTAAAAAAATCAAGTTTACTGATAAAAAAATTACTATCAATCATTCAATCACAAGGGTCATCTAAATTCTAGGCAACTAACTCTTATATTAGTTCATAAGTTAATTCAATTCACTTCATGATCTTACAAACTTCAACCCAAATCATAAAGCTTAATTTTTTGTACAAAATAAGATAAAATTCTTTAACTCTTGCTAATATTGATACTCTACTTTTTAACAAAATATAAATTAAACAAAACAAGAGTATTATGAGTTTGTTTAAAAAGTCACCTAGTAAGCGAGGGTGAACACGTTGTCATAAGTACTTCCAATTCCTTAACTAAGTCACTATTTTAAATGAATGCTAGCACCTCTATTTAACTTCAACTTTTTTTGTTTGTACAAAGCCGCTAGAGTGAAATCATTTATTCTCATTAATTTATAAATTTTCATTTTTGAGGGATAATAAAAACGCTCAAAATGAATCACAATTACTTGACACTTGTACTTTTTTCATAAAGAATATCATGACACTTATCAAGAATTCATTCTTCAAATTTATAAAATAAATCGAATTCACTTATTCATCAATACGTTCTACTAGTTCTAGACATTTAAAGTCATCAAAACAATCAAATTCATAATGAATTATCTCTATTAATATGCTTTAAAAGTAAAATAAATTAGTATGCTTTCAAAGTAAAATAGTTTTTTAAGAATAATTGTTTCCATTAATGTCATGAACTCAACCCTTTTAGTTTTAAACTTTAACATAGTGATCTCTTACTCATAGGGTATGACTACTTTTTTAAAGTTTGTGAGCCTATTTAATCTTCTTATTCTTTTTAGTAGGGTCATTACACTTTAATATGTTTTTTGTTCTCTAATAATGAGATTATCCTTCTCTTTTGCCTTTTATGTATAAAGCCTGCCTCTTTAATAATTGGTGTGTTTACTTTATGCATTGATTGCGTAATTCTAATCACAGTGATACATGCAAATGCACATGGTCACAAGTAATAATTCGGAAGTATCCAAGTATCGTATCCATAGGGAATTAATTAAATTCACTAACCATTAAACTACTATGATATGACTCTGTTAAGGTAATCGAAAGTAGGAAATTAGGAAGTTAATTAAGCTAAAGGTAAACTAACTATAGAATATGAAATCTATAATAAAGATATAAAGTTAACCAAATAGAAAAGCCTAGGATTCTAATGCTTCCACCTAATCAATTATGCAATGCAAATTATAGCAGTTGAAATTAATCTCTAGTAGGCCTAGTGCATTATCTTTTTGGCACTAACGAACTTTAATGATTGTCAACTTAATGCTCTAACACATGTGACATTTGATGTTGCAACCTATTACTTATATGCCAATAGAATAAAATACTATATGTCTAGGTGAATTTCTAAATTAAGACTCATTAAAAACAAGAATCTAATCACGATTTCATACACATTCAGGTATATTTTTATCCTCAACATGCATGCTATTTCATCCAATTGAACCTAGGACTAAATTATCTCCGTCGAGAATCACCTAATCCTTTCAAATCTACTAACTATTGGATGAAATAAACTACCAAGCTAGCAAGTAAATCAATTTAACCCACCATAAATCACATACACAATCAATTAGGCTTCCGCATAGAATCCTAGTAAATAAAATTAGTTCATTTTATTAACAATAACTCTAAACATGTTCCACAAACTCAAAGAATTCATTAAATCAAATTTAGAATCCAAACTAAAATAAAAACAACAATATAAACCCTAATATTACTCCCTTGTGAAGAACTAATGTGTAACCTTCGATCTCTAACGTGAAAGCCTCCTATTGAGTATTGTGTCGGATCAAAATCTCTCCCCCTCTCCTGTGTTTTTTTTAAATCTAAAAAGAAACCTAAGAAAACCCTTTTTTATAGAGGTTTTTTCTTTTGCAAAATTTTCTCCCCCAATTATAATGATGCCTCATAATTTAAGAATTATAAAACAACTAGGAAACTGAGTCTGCTTAGGAAATTGATTCTAGAAAAATCTTAGGCATGATTTTTGGGCATATTCTCGATCTCTTTTTTAACCTGGACTCTTTATAAAAATCATAGATATGGATGTCTTCTTTCTATGGGCTCTTGAATCACCTCAGTCGGACATGTACAACTTAAGATATGGCCCAACAATTGTGACTTGGTTAGCAGATATCAAGTTAGCGATCAGTTGCAATTTCTTTTTTGATTTTGACTTATCAAACAACACAACTAGGCTTTGAATTCTTCATATGAATTTAGTCCATCCTCTTAGCTTTGTTTAAGATTTTTAATCTCCCCAATCGGAGCTGAAATAAAGAAGATATATTCAAAAAATTGAACTATGCATGTTTCTAAGCAAAAATCACCTTTCACCTATCAAAAGTGAACATAAATCAAATTTAAGTGGTTTACTCAAGTAAAATCAATCAAGGAGTAATCAAAACGTAAGAAATTGAGGGAATAAAATATAGTATAAAATTAGCTTATCAAAATACCCCCAACTTAGCTTTTGATCATCCTTGGGCAAAAAGTGAGCAAAATGAAATATAAACTATTTTTTATCACCTAACTCAAAATCTTTTAACCATATTTCAAGAACTACAAACAATACATGATAGTGGGTTTATTCAAGGAACCACCTCAGCAACCTCATAATCCCCATATTGAGTTCAAACTAGTCATAGGATCAACGATTGTGTGTGTGCGAAAGGAGACATGGGTGCATGCCTGCTCCTAGTTACTAAGCAACTCAGGGCATTGGAGTAACTTTTTTTGGGGCAAAACGTCAACCTATTGAGGTTCTAAAAGGCTTACTCGAGTGGAATTAAGTGGAATACGTAACAACATCTTCTAGTTTTACCCTAAACAAGTCTAGTTATAGATAAATATTTATTCACACACTTGTAAACATTACTCACAATCTCCATGCTTCTTATACTAACTCATACAATCAATATAATCCTAGCTTTGGTGCTTTAAAAATTTCCTCTCGAGTATGGTATAGATAGAAACTCGACATAAGGACCACTAAGTTGCAAAAATAGCACCCATCCTACTCCCTATATCATGACAATGATGCATAACAGAAAAAGGTTCAAAAACATCATCCAGATAATATTGGAAAAAATTATGTAAAAGTCCCATTCACTCCCTGATCTTAGACTCTTGCAAGCTTCTTTTTTTAATTCAGCATATATAACAACCCAGCCCACAACTATAAAGGTAATGTTGTCCTCAATGTTATAAAAACAGAAAAGAGCATAAGGAAAAGGCAGTTCCTGGTGTGATGTGCTGCTCACTCGCAATTTTCCTTGAATCCTTATGACGTGCTTCCATAGTTTAGCATCCATCTACATTAGGATCCTACAAGTAATGCAAACTAAAATAAAATTTAAATCATGAAAAGAAATAAAAGGATTAAAATTGAAAAAAACAGTTGAGAATCACTGGATTGCCTCCCAACAAGCTGCTTCGTTTATCTTCCAGCTAGATTGCTCCAGGATATACTACTTGGGATCGCGGAGGGTGATAATGGACCTCTCATGAAATCAATCTTTGCCAACATAATGCTTCAACATTTGGCCATTGACTTTAAAAGTTTGATTGGACTGTTGATCCTCTATCTCCACAGTACCATTTGGGTATGCCTTGACCACCATAAGTAGACCCGACCATCGTGACTTAAGCTTACTTGGAAATAACCTAAGACGTGAATTGAACAAAAGAACATGTTGTTTAAGTTCAAAGCTTCTTTTCTGAATTTTTTGATCATGCCACTTCTTGGTGTGCTCGTTGTACAACCTTGCATTCTCATACTCATCAAATTGTAACTCTTCCATTTCATTTAATTGTAATTTTCTCTTTCTCCTGCCACTTGCTCATCCATATTGAGTTATTTAAGAGCCCAATAAGCATTATGATGAAGTTTTACAAGTAAGTGATAGTTCTTTCCATAGATCAAACAATATGGTGTCATACTAATAGGGGTTTTATATATAGTCCTATAGGCCTATAATGCATCATCCAATTTGTTTGACCAATCTTTTCTTAACCTATTGACAGTTTTTTCTAAGATCCTTTTGATTTCTCGATTAGATACTTCCACTTGCCTACTTGTTTGAAGATGATATGGCGTAGCTAGTTTGTGTGTCACTCCATATTTGGAACAAGCTGTAAAGTGTTTATTGCAAAAGTGTGAGCTTCCATCACTAATGACTGCATGTGGTACTCCAAATTGTGTAAAAAGTACCTTTAAGATTTTATCACCACTTTTGAATCATTTGTAGGTAATGCCACAACCACTTAGACACATGATCTACTGCTACAAGAATATATTTATTGTTGAAAGATGGCACAAAGGGTCCTATGAAGTTAATCCCCCAAAACATCAAAGATCTCCACCTTTAAGATCAAATTGAGTGGCATCTCGTGATGTTTAGAAATATTCTCCACTCTTTGGCATTTATTACAAGCACCTATAAAAAGCAAAGGAGTCTTTAAATAAAGTAGGCCAATAAAAACCACATTGTAATACCTTTGCCGTTGTATTTTCTCCACCAAAGTGTCCTCCAAAGTTTGATGAATGACAGTGATGCAAGATACTCTCTACCTTCGCTTTTTGGACACACCTTCTCACAAAATTTTCAGCACAACACTTAAACAAAAAAGGCTTATCCCACAAATAATATTTAACATTAACTAAAAATTTCTTCTTTTGTTGATAAGTCAAATTAGGAGGCAAAAGACCACTTATGATATAATTCAAAAAATCAGCATACAATGGAATGGAAGTTTTAGTGACAACTAGAAGCTACTCATTAGAAAAAGTTTCATTAATTACCATATGATCTCGAAACTTTTCTCCTTCTAAGTGGGATAAATGATCTGCAACTTGTTTTTGGGATCCCTTCTTATCTCTTATCTCAAGATCAAACTCTTGAAGGAGTAAGATCCACCTAATTAACCTAGGCTTAGCATCTTTCTTTGAAATCAAATACTTAATAGTAGCGTGGTCAGTATAAACAATCACTTTGGTTCCAATTAGATAAGAGCAAAATTTATCAAATGAAAAAACTATAGCTAGCAATTCTTTTTTAGTAGTAGTATAATTCATCTGAGCATTATTAAAGGTTTTCCTAGCGTAATAAATTGCATGAAAAACTTTTTCTTTTCTTTGGCCCAAGACAACCCCTACAACATAATCACTTGCATACATATAAGTTCAAACAGTTTTTCCTAATTACGTGCAACAATAATAGGAGTGATGATCAATTTTTCTTTTAAAAATTTGAAAGCATTTAGGCATTGATCATTAAAATTAAAAGGCATATCTTTCTCAAGTAAATCGCAAAAAGGTTAAGTAATTTTTTAGAAATCTTTTGTTAACCTTTTATAAAAACCTGCGTGGCCTAAACAAACTCCTAACTCCCTTAATAAAACTAGGTGGAGGTAATTCTCTATAATCTCAATCTTTGCTCTGTCTACTTCAATTCCTCGTGAACAGATCTTATGTCCTAAAACAATACCCTTTTGAACCATAAAGTGACATTTTCCCTAATTTAAGACAAGGCTAGACTCTTCACAATGTTCTAAGACCCGAGTAAGATTTTCCAAGAATAAATTAAAAGACTTACCAAAAATAGAGAAATTATCCATAAATACCTCGATTATGTGTTCCATCATGTCTAAAAAATTGTCATCATGCATCTTTGAAAAGTTAGAGGAGCATTGCATAATCCAAATAGCATCTATTTGAATGCAAAAGTAATATAGGGACAAGTGAAATTGGTCTTTTTTGGGTCCTCAAGGGCTATGGCAATTTCATTATATCTTGAATATCCATCAAGAAAACAGTAACACTCTTGCCTTGAAAGTTTATCTAACATTTAATCAATAAAGGGCAACAAAAAATGGTCCTTCCTTGTGACTTTATTTAATTTTCTGTAATCCATGCAAATTCTCCATCTTGTAACTATGTGTGTAGGAATGAGCTCATTACTTTCACTGTGTACCATAATCATACCACCCTTTTTGGGGGCATAATGGGTTGGACTAACCCAATAACTATTAGATATCAGATAAAAGATACCATTGTCAATCCACTTAATAATCTCTTTCTTTACTACCTCATTCAACACTGGGTTCAACCTTCTTTGTACCTCAATAATCCGCCTAGACTCCTTCTCCAACAAGATTTTATACATGCAACGAGAGGGACTAATACCCCTTATGTCGGCTAAGGACCACCCAATAGCTATTTTGTGCTTCTTTAAAATTCTCACCAATTTTTCCTATTCCAAAGCATTAAGTGAAGAAGAAATAATCACAGGAAGTGTTAAGGACTCACCTAAATAAACATATTGGAGATGATTTGGAAGTGGTTTTAACTTAAGCTTCGAAGGCCCCTCAATTGAAGGCTTGGTAGGAGAGGACGAGATATTGAGTTCCAATGTAAGTGAGTTATTTTTCTTGATTTTGGTAGTGGCATCCATCACATTTACATACCCCAAAATTTCATGATCATCCTCTTTATATCCCTCGAGTGCCAATGTCGATGGTTTATATTCCCCAAAATTTTTAGAAAATTCTCTTAAACAATGATCAATAACATCCATGTGAAGACAAGCACCAACATCACTCAAAAACTTCATGGCCTTAAAAACATGTAACTTTACCACTTGATCATGAACTCGCATCATCAATTCACCCTTTTGAACATCAATTAGAGCTTCATCAGTGGCTAAGAAGGGTCTTCCCAGAATGATGGGTATGCCATAATCTTCTTCCATGTCAAGAATTACTAAAATATGCTGGTAGGATTTAATTCTCCACTTTTACTAGTATATCTTGAGTCATACCTATAGGATATTTAATTGAGCCATCAACCATCTGAAGAGAGATTGTAGTGGCTTTTTCTTCTCTTAACCCAAGCCTTTGAAAATTTGAAAAAGGCATAAGATTAATGCTTGCACCCAAGTCACACAAAGCTTTCCTAGCAAATTTATCACCAATTTTGCAAAATACAGTAAAGCTTCCAGGATCCTTGAGCTTTTGAGGAAGCTTCCTCTAAATAATTGTAGAGCAATCTTTTGTCAGAGCCACTATTTTGAAATCCTCCAATCTATGCTTCTTAGTCAATATTCTCTTTTAGGAATTTGACGTAACTAGGAATCTGTTCATTAGCTTCAACAAAAGGAATATTAATATGAAGCTTTTTATATCTCTAAGAACTTTGAAAATTGCTTATCAAGTTTCTTCTTTTGGAATCTTTGTGGAAATAGTAATGGAGATCGTGGCACCTTAAGAACAACTTATTGCAGAACTACATCTTCATCTTCATTTTTCTGTACTTTTTGCTAGACTTTTTAGCCACTTTCTTAGCTGGAATTTCCTACAATTCCTTTCCATTCCACAAAGTAACAACTTGACACTATTTCTGTCCTTCTCGCTTTAGATTTTTTTAGTATTTCCTAAAAGAATACCATAAAGACAAGAATTAAAAGTATTGGCCAACTCGTCCACTTGAACCTAAAATTTTTTTATAGCAATGAGTGTGATTGAATCGTAGAATCATACTTTGAAGTGTTGTGCCCTACTTATTGCAAAAGTTCTTCAATAGACGGTTTCTTTTCTTGATCCTAGTGGGGTTGAAAATACCCAGGAAGACCTTGATTTTGATGTCCCTGCTTGATATGAGGCATTAGATGGAATAATTGCATTATTCGAATTACTCCATGATAGATTCAGTTGAATCTTAAAGCCAAAAATAACCCATTTGAGTATATTAACGACTTGCATAATGTTGGAACCCCACCCCGGTGGATCACGGGTCCCACGTCCTACATGACGCCCGGACACGCATCCCACGAGGTGTAAGTGTAAGTTGACTTACACGCATTCAGTACCGATAAGTCAACATGCACATAGGGTAAGTTGACTTATGTATGGACGGTACTGTTTATTTGTGCCCTAAAGGCAATCCCCTTTAGCGCATTTTATTCAAAGTCGTGTACAGACTTTATGAATAAATAAAGAAAGGCAC
>JANTNU010000008.1:17141301-17154337 GCA_024752395.1 Erythroxylum havanense
GACATATACCTTTCACTCCATAAGATTTGGTATCATTTGGAGTTAAATTGAGGAAGTTTGCATTAAAGCAAGTGAGATGTCAGTTAAGAGAACATGCTTCGGGTATGAACTCTTTTAGGTTTTTGAAGCATATCTTGAGTTGTAGGACTCCGATTGACACTAAGAGCAAGAGTGCTAAGTTATAAGCAGTTGGGGTCCGGTCTCCGGATCGGGGCTTGACATCTCATTTGGCTTTATTATCTCTGAAATGACTAAGTAACAACATATTTAGGTGTGGTAGTAGTAATTTAGTAACTTGTGATATTTAGGGTAAGGTAGCAGATTTGGATGAACTAAAGTATGTAATAGAAGGAGACATTGAAGATAAATTATATGACTACTAAAATTTTAAAAGATAAAATTTAGCATTGGGTTAACATGTTATTGTAATGACCTTTTTTTTTTTACTAGCATATAAACTTATTGTTCAAGGGTTAAATGGTTCAATAGGGAGTTCACATTTAGGTTTCAAACTTGTACAAGAAACTGATCAAGCAAGATTGGAAAGATATAACTGACATCTCTAGTACAAGAATCCTTTACTATTCTTAATTATTTCTGTAACATTCCACCCCCTACTGGAAGGGTAAAATAGGAAATTTGTCATAGGATGGGATTGATAGGGAATAATTAGCACTATTCATGCATAATAGGATTGATACACAGTATCAATTGTGCACATGGAATTACTGTATATGCATTCATGATAATTCTCGTTAATGAGTTTTTAAACTGTATTGAATACTCTAGCATACCACCCTCGCGGGTCGCGGGCTCGGATATCACCGTCGATGTCGGGTTCGGGTCTCGCGGGAGTGGAGTGCTACAATTTCAAACATTTAAACTCATCAATTGAATCCTTAAAAACTTCTTTTCTAAACCTATGGAATAGAGTCAAAATATATTCTCTCCGGTTCTTATTTATTTTAATAAGCATGTTTTTTTAAAATATAATTGATGTCAATGTAAGACAATGCAATGTAAAGTAGTTACCTTAAACTCTTAAATTATGAAAACTTTTCTCAATTAAAAAAGAACTACTCACCTTATATTACTATCTATGAATAATACAAACATAAAAACAAGAAAATCTACATTGATAAATCATATAGGAAAAACGTAGCGGGTAGACTTTGAAGTTAATGCGTTGCAGTCTTCAAAATTTCATTTTGAGCAATCCACTCGAGGTTAGATCTAGACTCGTATCGCACATTTGGGGCTAGGTTGGATTGGCCCTTTGTCATCATTATGGAGGATACTTGTAGCAACCATATTATAATCTTAGAACAGGAAATAATATAAGACATATGACAATAATCTTTTAATAAAAATTAAATTTTGTTAAGCCAGATCAAAGAAGCAGAGACTTGTACCTAGCAAAAATACAAGTAAAAAGAAGTGGGGACTTATACGTCCTAGACAGTAAACAATCTAAATGATTAAAATATATTAATCATAATTTTGTTAATAATTAAATAATAAGTATTAAATTGATAATAAATCAAATTATGATAAAAACAAAAATATATATTATTTTTTCTATTTTTGATAACTTATAAAAATGGAAGAAAATTAAATTAAAATAAAATAGTTAAGTTTTTACTAAATTTAAAAATAAAAATAAAATCAAAGGAAAAACACAAGTCCTTAAAAAATAGATTTAAGTTAAAGGATAAGTTAATAAATTTTCTTGATTAGCCAATCTATAGTTGTCAACTAACATGCAAGGATTGGTTCTGTTTTTGGATTTTAAAAGATTATCCCAAGCCCAAGGTCATGTTCCATATACGACATGTTCCTGAAGGTATCTAGGGAATCTAAACTAGCCAGCCCTATTTGCCAAAAACCTGTTTTATATTATAACCAACAAAAATATGACACGTACGGCACTTAATCGCAAATAATACAATTTAAGCACGATATTACGCAGCTTAGCAATATAATTTAGGTTATTTGGGACACAACCAGTCCACAAGTTACTAGCGGTTCTTATCTGGACGAGTTTGACATGTGCAGATGCAGAGCAGGACCTTTGAGATACGACCTGAACACATAATCCTAACGTACTCTCTTTCCCAGGTGTCGTATTCTTTGTTTTGACTTGCACCGTTTAGAAAGTGGGATTTGGCAAATGCAGTATTCATCCAGGTCCAATTGAACCTTTGGAGGATGACTTTTTTACAAGCAACTTGTGTCTGTCTTGTCAAGTCTTAAGGTAACCTAGCCTACCTTATTAAATGTAATTTTATCCAAGGATACACCAAAAGTTTGTGAAGCCCTTTATTGTATTGTTACTTTTAAATTTAGTTAAAGAGAGTCTTATAATAAAATAGTAAAATTTGGTAGTAATTATAATATGATTTATTAGGAAAATTTACGTTCTTAATCATTAAATGATGTAGACCTATTTGAAGAAATTCAACAATAATATAAATGCTATGGTAATATTATAATTTACAAATGACCAAAATAATAGTATACCTGATTTAATTAAATTAAAGTCTGTAGTTTTCAATGAATAATGACAGAGTTTCAAGTTATGGGATGTAATCGTAAATGGAAAGGTTTGAAGTTGGAACTTGGTTGGGCTACAAATGTTCTTTAGAAAAAAAAAAAGGAAAGCCTGCTGGAGGAACCAAGATCCTCTGTCTAATATTACCATTTCTTATTCTATCTTATGAAATTTCAATTATTTATTTTACCGGACTCATGCGGGGTTCACATGGGACCTACATAAGATCCACGTAAATAAACGGCTAAGATTTATTGGACACAATAAGACACTATAATATTGGACAGGAGATCTGGACTTCTCCTAGAGAGGGACTAAATAAAAAATGAACTTCTTCTTTAATGTTTCTTTAACAAATGCATGCAAGTTGACTATAATGGAGCTGGATTTTTCAAAATGAAATCCCATTTTATGTTTTTAAATGAACCCAAGGTTATTTCTATCGAATCAACAATAGAGGAGGGGATTTGTTGAAGCATCACCTATTCATCCTTCTTTAATCAAAGTTTGGTGTAGGCCTTTCAAACTTCGTTTCCGGTAGAAGTTCTTCTTGGACTAGTTGTCTAAACTTGAGATTGTTTTTCTGTGTTTAATAATTATAGACTTATAGTTAGTAGCTGCTCAATAATGCCACTGACTTTTGAAGCAGCACAAAAGTATCAGTTTATTAGTTTTTAGTAAAGCTGTTATTGCCAATTTTAGTGGTCGTAAGGTTTCTACGTAAAACTTGTCACGAAGTGGTGCTTATACGTCCAAATCTGAATCAGCCAGGTCCATACAAGTCGTTTTTCTTTTTTCCCTTCGTCAATGTGTAGCTTTATATATATATATATCACAGCTCCTGTATTTCAGACCATCTTATGTATTTTCAGCCTTCACTTGCAGTTAACCGTAGTTCCCTCATTTAGATGGAATAATTTTCTTTTCGAAGTGGCGTGTTTTAACTGAGCAAGTTGAGGGACGGTCGCTGTTCAGATGGACAATTCCTTCTGCTCGCGTCTTTGGCTCTTTTTGGCTGTCAATAGCTCTCTCTTTGTGGTGTTCTCAGGAGTGTCTGGAAGTGTTGTAGTAGAAGGCACTGTTTCGGTCAATGGAAGAGTCCCTATTGGTATCACAGACCATGATTTCATCTGTGCTACTTTAGACTGGTGGCCTCCTGAGAAATGTGATTATGGAACTTGCAGCTGGGGAAGAGCTTCTTTACTTAACCTGGTTTGTATGTTTTGTTGGTTCCAGTTTTCCTAGGCATCTCTTTCTTTTCCTCAGGACGTCCATCATCAAAGGTCTATTCAAGAAATATTATATTTGTTTTCTTTGTCAAACATACCTTCTCCAGTAGTTGTGATCCAACTTAACTGCGATAAGACTTACTCTCATCTTGGGAACTACTTGGTGCATGCATGACCATTTTGACAAATGCAACGTCGAAAACGATGTCTTGACTTCCAGCGCCTAATCACATGTTTTTCTTTCTTTGGCAGGATCTAACCAATCCAATATTTTTAAATGCCGTTAAAGGTAAGGGGCTTCTTTGAGAGAGCTAAATGAATAAACACATTTTCTAACTGTGTTTTTTTTTTTTTTTTTGTTCACTGAATTGCAGCATTTGATCCTTTGAAAATTAGGCTTGGAGGCTCTTTACAGGACAAAGTCATATACGAGAGTAGAGGTCAACCATGCCCTTCATTTGTCAAAAATAGTTCCGAAATGTTCGGTTTCTCTCAAGGTTGCTTAACCATGTCCCGGTGGGATGACTTGAATCTTTTTTTCAAGAAAGCTAGGTAGTCCTGGGAAAGAAATGAATATCTAATTATTATTTCATTTAATTTCAAAAGTTGGTTGAATTTAGCTGGAAAAATGCAGGGTTGAAGTGATATTTGGGTTAAATGCACTCAAAGGTAGGACATTAGCTTCTGATGGTTCTGCTATCGGAGCTTGGGATCCAACAAATTCTCAGTCCCTCATTAGATATACTGTCAACAAGGGTTACAGTATACATGGTTGGGAGCTTGGTAAGTATTATCGCTATCTCTATAACAAAATTATGATAACAAAAGTCACCGGAGTCTGCATCGCCTTTACCAAGTAGATCATTCCATATCTATTGAATTATAAACTACTAGTTACAGTTAATCGCAGTAGATGATATTCTGATTATAAAAGGGTTCAGGGAATCCAAGCCATGTATGTTTAATTCCAAGATAAACGGGTTGCTGCTGGTCAGGTAATGAACTGAGTGGGAGTGGAGTCGGAACATCAGTTGCAGCTGATCAATATGCAAACGATGTAGAGACTTTGCAGGGTGTAGTAAATTCCACATATGCAGGTTTTAAAGCTAAGCCACTATTGATGGCACCTGGTGGATTCTTCGACGCAAATTGGTTTGGCCGGTTCATAGATAAAACTCCAAAATCTCTTCAAGTTGTCAGTCACCATATTTACAACCTTGGTCCAGGTAATAATATATTCTAAGATATTTGCCTTATGTATATGAGTCCAGATCTCCTGTCTAATATTATGGTGTTTTATTGTGTCCAATAAATCTCAGCCGTTTATTTATGTGAATCTTGTACGGGTCTCGCATAGGTCCCGTAAAATAAATAGTTGAAATTTTATAAGACAGAATAAGACAAGATATTGGACAGAGGATCTTGTTACTATGTATATGTATGCTTTGCATCAAATACAATCACTTTAATGTACTCCTTGCTCATAGGTGTTGATGAACACCTGATTGAAAAGATACTAGATCCGTCATATCTTGATGGGAGTTCCGAGACATTTCGCAGCCTTCAACAGATTTTGAAGAGCTCAGGAACTTCTGCAGTTGCTTGGGTGAGTGAAGCAGGAGGTGCTTACAACAGTGGCCATCATTTGGTCACAGATGCATTTGTGTTCAGTTTCTGGTAGACATTCTGCAACTCGCTGTGCTACGATCCATCAGAACAGATCATTTTAATTAGAAAAATTTTGACCGTTGTTTTCCATTTCATTAAACAGGTACCTAGACCAGCTAGGGATGGCCGCGTCTTATGATACAAAAACATATTGCAGACAATCATTGATCGCAGGAAACTATGGCCTGCTCAACACTACAACCTTTTTACCAAATCCAGACTATTACAGGTAATCCTAAACCTAAAAGCAATCGTTTCCCTACACCCAATTGTATTGATTGTTATGTTACTTCATAGTGCCCTCTTATGGCATCGTCTTATGGGAAGAAAAGTGCTGTCAACAAGTTTTTCTGGCACAAAGAAGTTGCGTGCATATGCTCATTGTTCAAAAGTATCTGTAAGTAAATTCCATCACCTGGTAGTGGTTTGGTGCGTATTTTTCCCGGCTAATGCAATGCATAAGGTTTTCTTTTACAGACTGGAATCACATTGCTCTTGATTAACCTGGACGGTAACAGTACAGTTGAAGTCCGGATTTCTACCCAAAGTGTAACCCAGATAGTTGGAAGAACAAAGTTCGCAAGGATGTCAAGGCGTTCTAAAGTACAGGAGGCTCTTAGAGACGAATACCATCTAACCCCTAAGGATGGTGATTTACATAGCCAAACGATGGTTTTGAATGGAAAACATCTTTCTGTAAACTCATCCGGGGCGATCCCTTCCTTGGACCCCATAAAAGCTCGCCTTTCTGATCCAATTACCGTAGCTCCTTTATCCATCGTATTTGCTCACATTGCAAATATGACTCCCCCCGCTTGCAAGGAGTTTGCTTGATTCCCTGTCATAAGATTCATTACTTTTGGTGCATATCTATAAAAGTTGGAACAATACAAATACGATTATCTGTCGAAGTTCTCATAGCAGAAATTCAAAGTATGTGTAATTGTTGTTCACTAAAGTTCCACTCATGGTAACTTTATCAGTTTTATCCACCAACTCGGGAATTGTTGTCATCAAAGGTCCACTCATGGTAACTTCATCAGTTTTATCCACCTACCTGGGAACACAAAATCGACTCTTAAAAGGGTTACATACTGCATTTCCAAATACGAAATCCCATCCCACAAATAGTGATTGACAGAAAAAATATATATACACCAGGTATATATATCACAGGTGTAAAAGTCACATTACTACAGTGGAAGTCATTCAGTTGGAGCCACTTGTTGCTCTAGCAGTGCGAGTGGAATGGCAGGTCTCCAACTTGTTCCATTTGGACTGTCCATAAGAGCAATCCCCAGAGCAGCTAGATCCTTCCTAATTGCATCCGACTTTTCATACTCTTTATTTTGTCTTGCTGAAGTCCTTTCTTCAATCTTCTGCAATATCTGCTCTTCTGTTAATTTTGCACGCTTCATTGCTTTTTCCTTCAATTGCTCCAGAACCTGCAGCAGGAAAGATTAAGCTAGTGATTACTCTGTTCCTAGAAAAAACTAGACAGTCACTCGATAAAAATGACAATTACTAGAAAAACAAGCAAAGAATCCAGAAACAGGTGCCGAAATTCGCATTTTGTATGTATATTATACAACACTTTTATAGCATTTTAGAGAATGACTTGGTAATGAGAAATATTTATCTCCAATCCAGGACGGCAGAAGATTTTGATAATTATATAAAGACACTCCACATTAGCAGTTCCCAAAGTGAAGATCATCATATCGTGACAAAGTAGTAGCAGTATACTGACAGTAATTTTACCTGAGAGTAAGTTGCAGGCATCAATCCTAAGACAATCAAAGCATTCCTGACTGTCTTTTCCAAAGCAGCAATTGATCCTATTCTATTTGTTTGCTTCTTTCCCTGCATTGTGAATAAGAAATCCAAGAATAACAGTTGTTGCTATCAGGAAGGAAATAAAGCCACAATTCCTGGAGTGCAAGACAGAAGCATTTGAAGCATTAGAAGCAAGGATCATAAACAAAATACCTTTCGAGTATGTAACAAATCATTGATGACCTTCAATGGATCAGATAGAGCAGCCAACACAACAGGAGTGTGAAGATCATCTGACATAGAGGCTGAGAACAAATTATTGAACTTATCGATGCAATTCATTATATCTGGGGGAAGAGAAACCCTCTCAATTGCCTCATCAGGCTGGCTTGCAAAATTTGCACAATCTTGTAATGTCTGCAAAAAATAATAAGATGAAACAAATGGGATTGGCAAGGAAAGGGACAGGGAAGAAAAAATTACCACAATCTTTTCCTCTCAACCATTTCCTTTACTTATTTATTTATTTATTTATTGCTGGGTGTTGGAATAACTGTCATCCAAACGTAATATGGAAAGATAACATTTATGGTACCTGAAAGATGTAAAAAGTACGCTCAGAAGCACTTTCAAGCTGCACATCGGAATAGTTGATTGGAGATCGATAGTGGGTACTCAACAAGAAAAGTTTCAAAGCCAATGGATGGTAAAGATCTATAACCTGAGAAAATTTATATGCAGAACCATGTTATTATGGAAACTGATTCAAATGCAAACTATTGCAAAGAAATCAATAATGTATTCTTTACCTGCCTAATTGTGAAGAAGTTTCCGAGGGATTTGGACATTTTCTCTGAGTCAACAGTGACAAAGCCATTATGCACCCAATAACTAACTCTACTATCTTTGCATGCAGCACAACTTTGAGCAATCTCATTTTCATGGTGGGGAAATACAAGATCCATCCCACCACCATGTATATCAAAAGAGTGGCCAAGATAAGCAGCACTCATGGCACTACACTCAATGTGCCATCCTGGTCTTCCACGTCCCCATGGACTATTCCAGAAAGGTTCGCCTTCCTTTGCAGCCTACAAATGCAGAGAGAAATTCATGAATCCAATTCAATAAACAGTTTGTCAATGAACATATAATCATCGGCACATAGTACAATGTTCAACTTTTTTTTTGGGATTAGATAGTGCTAGATTATGATTGGTGTGATCACCATAGCATTTTTTTTAATCTACAAATCCAAAGTTGGCAGAACATATAACAAATGTTTATGATGCAAAAGAGCTTAAAGTATATCGAAGAAATAAAAGAGAAAAAATTAGTCAACCATAAATCTTAATTTGGTGGGATTAGGATTGGGAATTGAGTTAATAACAAAAGATAAGAGCTGAAATTTAAATTGTGTTAGGATTCCTTATTAGATAGGAAGTAGCAATATTATGTTATTTTATTGATATACTAGTTGTATAGGACTTAAGATTTAAATTAGAAACCCTTTTCCTAATAGAATAAGGATTCTAAAACTCCATATATTTGTGTATTCAACTCATCATCAATAAGAAGTAATCTGGAATTTTTCTATAAACTTGAGTTTTTAACTAGAAGCTATGATGCTTTCTTTTGAGAGCGATTCTCAGATCCTAAGAGTAATTTTTAGTTTCTTAGTATCCTTATTTGTATTCTTCACTAAATTCCAACAACCCTAACCCAATTTCCAGCCCTCTTAAACCTACATTATAGCCATCTCAAACCTATAATCCAGCCATATTAAACCTGAAATCTTAAACCTAAATTACTAGCAACCAAACCTCAAAATTCTAGCCATACAAAATCTGAAAATTCTACATTTTTAGTCTAAATCCAACCTTGAAACTTGATATTCCAACAACCTAATATCAACCACAACAATAACAACTCCAGTGCACAAGGCTTCTCGCTTTGTGAGGGTTGAGAGAGGAATATAAATTGTACGTAGCCTTCCCTTTGTATTTTATAAAGAGATTATTTCCGTGACTCGAACTCTTGACCTTTTGGTCACAAAAGAGCAATTTATTAGTTACTCAAAAGCCTCAACAACCTAATATCAACCATATTTCTAAATTTGTGAGTTTTAGCTACTCGTTAATAATTCTTCTATTTGTCCTACATCAGTTTAGTATGAGAATCTGAAACAATCAATATGTAACGATCTGCATCAAGGCATGCCTTGACATGTGTTTATAATATGTGAGAAAATATGTGTTTAAATTTTAGGCATTTGTCCTCCCATATGCCTTGTCATTAGTGATATGTCAGCACAAAGAATGTAAGCTTAATGTTCAACAATTGGTAGACCATAAAAATTGACCAATTTGTTCCGTGCTTCCTCATATACCATGACCATGCACCTAATCAAGCCAACCCTTCGAGGAAATTGCATAAAGGGAAGCACGAATTGTGCGTTATTCATATGTCAAACCATATTGGCCATAGGAAAGCTAGGCTCTTATAATTTACTCTATTGCCAACAAAAACAATAGTCAAAATGGCACATAATCCAATCCTAGGTCCTGCCATATACCTTTTAAAGTACCAAATCATGAAATCTAGTTTTTAAAGATGACAATGCAGATTATATGTTTAAAATTGTGGAGAGCCTACTACCCAATAGCTCAGATTGCCTATGCCATTAGTTTGGCATTCAATGTGAATCCGGCTTTATGCAGTTTTCTTGGGGGATTAATTTATTTATAGGACATGGAAACAGTTGACTTTGACACGGAAGTATGGGACTATGTGTCACTTTGGGGTTTTTCAACAAACATATATAGAGCTTAAAATTTTCTATTGGCAGATGTTGGAAGATATAGAAGGATGAGTGCTTGTGTCAGTGCAGCAAGGTTTATGCAAAGAACACAATAATTTTGCATAGTTGACATCATCACCACATGATGAGATGATAAGAGGAATAAAGATTAGAAAGCATGTAAGAAGTATTGATGTAATGTAGTTTATAGGTTGGTGTTATCACAAACTACTATGTAAGCCTACATATTATATCTGGTCTGACCTTCCACAATGCAAAATCAGCAGGATTCTTCTTTCTCGAGTCTACAGCAACTCGCTCACCAGCTCGATTATCTTCCAACTTCCTACCAGATAATTTTCCATATTCCATGGATTTGTCTACAGAGAAGTAGATATCCTCATCAACTTTGTAGGCATATCCATGGTCAAGAATCTGCTTACCACATAACATGAAATGAGAACTTGGAATATACATAATTGCATACAGAACATCAACATGGATGCATGGTTAGATCAAATTGCATCATATTCCAAGATTATAGTCCTTCAAAAAAATGCAAAAATACCAAATACATATTTCAAATTCAATTATCATCACCCAATTATCAAAAAATACCTGCTTAATCATGTCAATTATTTGGGGCATGTGAGCGGAAACCCGTGGTTCAAAAGACGGGGGCAGGCAATGAAGAGAGGCCATGTCATGCTGAAATTCTTCACAGAAGCGTCTGCTCAAACTGATTGGCTCTTCTCCCAAATCTTTGGCTCGAGCAATTATCTACAGTATTTTGAAAAGCGCAACTCAGCTATCCTGTAATGCCAAATATGAAAGAAAATGTAGTTGGAACCCAACTCTTCAAACGGCGTAACACTAAATGCTTTAATGTGATTGCGGCTGTATGTATCTATATGCATTCCAATCTCAAGGAAAGCAACAAAACAACGCAAGGTTTTTTTTTTCTAAAAAACCAAACAGACAAGCATAAAAATATGACTAACCTTGTCATCAACATCGGTAAAATTTCGAACATAACACACTTCATATCCCAAATGATTCAGATATCTGAGAAAATGTTCCAATTTCAGAGAAAAAAAAAAAGGACCATTGAAACCCAATTGAAACACATAATTACAAATGGCAGCAGTGATACCTGTAGAGAACATCGAAGGTGACATAAACGCGAGCATGGCCAATATGGCTAAGGTCATAAGCGGTCACGCCACAAACGTACATGCCAACTTTACCCTCGACATTGGGAGTAAACAACTCTTTGCTTCTACTCATTGTGTTGTGGAGGCAGAGGTCCGACGAGGTCGCGGAACCTTTGCCACCGTGGTGCGCTAAAGAAGTGAGTAGCCTTCTCCTGCGACAAACGGATAGGAAGGAGGAAGAGGATTGGGTCCTCAGGAGTCGAGAGGCGGAGGAGCGTAGGATTGGGATTGGAATAGTAGAGAAGTTGATTGAGATAAGAGAGACTCTCCACCACTTCAACACACTTCCCATTTCACCTTTGTATTCTTTCCACTCTCGGAGATGTTCACTTCATTTTGCCAATCATCTCTTTCTTTTCCGCATCTATAATTTATATATTAAAATAGAATTAAATATCATAAAAGAGACGAATTAAATAATTTTAAACAATCTCTTAAATTTTAAATTTTGATAACTTTTTGTAAATCTCTTTATTTTTAAAAATATTATTATAATATTAAATTTTTAAAACTTATTCTTAAATTTTTATTAAAAAATATCAACAAAACACATACAACATTAATAGAATATGTAGATCAATCAAATATTGTTAATATATCAACTCAACTCACTTCTTAAACCTTATTTTAATTAATTAAACTCAACTATAATAAATTCTTAGTTTGAATTGAGTTTAAGAGTTGGTAAGTCATCACACTAACAACACTTAAAATAGTTTATGTATAATATTCATGTCCTTTTTGTTTGCAACAGTGATTAATAAGCTCATCAAAAATATCTAAAGGGACGTGCCTTGGTATACGTTATTTATTGATGACATTATTTTAGTGGATAAGAAAAAAAGGAAGGAGGGGTTAATATCAAGTTTGAATTTTGGAAGGATACGTTAGAGTCGAAGGGATTTAGATTGAATAGGATTAAGACTAAGTACGTGAATTTTAACTTTTTGAAACATAGGGTGGTTACTAATGTGGAGATAAAGATTAGTTAAGAAGTTATACCGCAAAAGAAGTGTTTTAAATATCTAGGATCTATTATCTACAGCAACGAAGAGATTAATGAAAAAATAGCTCACCAAATTAGATCAGGGTGATTTAAATAGAGCAGTGCATTGGGAGTTTTATATGATAAGAAGGTACAACTCAAGTTTAAAAGTAAATCTATCGTTTAGCGATTAGGCTAACTATGCTCTATGGGATAGAGTGTCGGCCATCAAACAAGTGCATAATCATAAGATAATGGAGACAGAGATGAGGATGTTATATTAGATATGCAACCTTATTAGAAGAGATAAGGTCATGAATATAATTATAAGAGATAAATTAAAGGTAGTTAATATTATTGACAAATTAAGAGAGGCAAAGCTTAATTAGTTTGGATATGTTAAGAGGAGATACCCAGATGGTTTAGTGAGAGATGCAAGAAGATCATATTTAGAGACTGTAAGAGAAAAATAGAGGCCTAAGAAAATTTAGGGGAGGTAATCAAGAATGATATGACAATGTTAGAATTTACCAAAGACCAATCCGTAATATAAAAATTTGACATACTAGGATATAGATAAAGAATCATTCATAAAGAGATCCTTGTAATTCTTACAAGTCTTTTAAATTTTTCCTCTTATAGTCAGCCTAAACTTATAAATAGATAGTACTTACTTCTTAAGGATTTAGTGTAAGTCTTTTTAGTAGTTTTATTATTTTTATTTTTAATATTTTATTTGTTGTTGTTATTATTATTATTATTATTATTATTATTATTATTATTATTATTATTATTATTATTATTATTATTATT
>JANTNU010000008.1:17154437-17173663 GCA_024752395.1 Erythroxylum havanense
TTATTATTATTATTATTATTATTATTATTATTATTATTATTATTATTATTATTATTATTATTATTTTTGTTGTTGTTATTATTATTATTATTATTATTATAGGTCATTTAAAAATAACCTTTATACTAGTTAGTGGTAAGGCTGGGTACTACTGGATTTCCTTAGAACCTGCTTGTCAGTGGTATTTTTATTGGGTTGTTGTTATTGTTGTTATATAATATTCATGTCACGTGTGTTCACCATTATTTTTATAGAAGTCTAAAATAATGATTTTTTCTAAAAAAATTAAAAGTCAAAGAATTTTAAAGATTATGAGATTTTTAACATTTTATTTAAACTATAAAGGAGCTCATGCCTTTTTTAATCAAATAATTACATAAAATAGTAAATTTTTTTGACAAATTGTCAATAAATTCCGATATTTAATAATAAACTCTTAAATAATTAATGGTACATCATCAAACATAATTTAAAAATTAAAGATAATTTTGAATTTTGGATATTAAAGATCCACTACATTAATGATAAGAACATAGTATACATGAATTTTTTTCTCTTTTGAAAGATGAAAACCTTTTCTCCTTAACCTCTCTTTACAACTCCATACCCTATAAATGGTTTGTCTTCATCTTGCCCTCTCACTCAACACTCTGATAACCTTATTCTAGTTTTGCTCTCGTCCTTCTCTACTTTAACCCTGGAACTTTTGTATTTACCTGCTCCTAATTACTCCCCCCTTTCCTTCCCAGAAACAGATAAGGGAATGTAGGTTCATTTTTTTCCTCTACGCTCTTGCCTTTGACTAGTTACCTTTTTTGGTAACAACTTTTTGAAAGTTTCTTTACAGCTCTAAATAATTATCCATAACCAATTATGAACATTATGTAGACCCCTGAAGCTCTAGCCTTTTGTGTAGAATCACAATTGAATTTCCCTTGCTACACTTCTGTAACCATGCTCTTGAATGTAGCTCTAAGCCAGCTGAGAAGGGCTCTTCTTCCTCCTCTAAGGCTAAGAAAAGTTGGAAGTAGGTGATTGTTGTGGATGAAGACTTAACACCCCATTACTCCTCGTCCCCCTCCCCAAAGAAGAAATGGGTAGAGTCATTGTCTCTCCTGGTTTGGAAGTTCCCAAAAAGGAGTAAGAACTTGGGAAGCTTCTCTGGTGGGATTTTTTTTAGAGAGGAGACCCCATTTGCAGTGCTGGACAAACAATGTCTTCGAAAACAAAGGTTTGGTAGAAGTCTTACTAGCTGATAAAAACTTAGCTCTCTTTACCTTTACCTTTAAATCCCAGACTTTAAAGTCTTGGAAGAAGGCCCCAAGCATATGATGAATCTCCCACTATTTCTTTAAAGCTAGCAACCGAGGTTCCATGCTGAAATAGAAAAACACAAGTCAATTTCTTTGTAAGTTAACCTCTACAATGTTCCCTTGGAACATTAGACTATAAAGGGACAAAGTGTGATTGCAAGCTACTTGGGGCAACCTTTATGTATAGATAAAAATACAACAAAAAAGAAGAATATTGGGTTATGCTCGTATGTGTATTAACATTGATATCTCCAAGGATTTACTAGATCAAATACCTATTATGAGATTGGGATTGAATGGGACAGTATATGAAGACAATATAGCAGTGGACTACAAGCCATGTTGGGGGCAAATGAGCAAAAACAATTCACCAATGTTAAAAGGAGGAAAGCTACTAGGCAGAGGTAAAGTCTCTAAGGCCTCTTCATTATGATTATAATATGGAATGTTAGGGACCTTAATTTCCCCAAAAAACTTTTAGCTCTAAGGGATAATTATAGTAGGATTAATCCAAGGATTATAGATGTTGAGGTTTTGGAAATGGAGATGTAGGTTATACACATGAGGTGACATTTTATTGAGGATAATACTTTTATCCTCACCTCTATGGTATATGGATTTAACCATGCTTTTAAGAGGAAGGATCTTTTGGGGAGTTTATTGAGTTTTCAAAGAAGAGTGGTAGGACTTTGATCAATTACAAGTGACTTTAATTCAATTCTCTATAGTTCCATTCTCAACGTATGTGGGCACTTCTTCTCTTGGAGAAATAAGCAAACTAATGGATTCTCCCTTAGAAAAAAGCTAGATCGAGCTATGTTTAATCAGGTATGGTTACAACAATTTCTAGAAAGCAAGGCCTCCTTCTTAGATTCTATCTTCTCTAACCATACCCCAATCAAAGTGTGTGATTTGTTTTTAAAGGGGAAAAGTTGTTCTCCTTTTAGGTTTAAAATTATTTGGCTAAAGTGGAGGGGTTATAAGATTCCGTAAGGAAAGGTGTGATGACTAATGTAAAAGGAATACTCCAATACAAATGTGTGCAGAAGCTTAAGATAATTAAGGAAGGATTAAATTCCCTCGAGAAGAAGATAGGTGAGATTACCTCTCAAGCCATTACAATAGCCAAAGACAATTTCTCTCAAGTTTAGAATATCTTGTCTTATAATCTAGAGATAATTCTCTCTTATCTTTGGAGAAAAATGCATTAAAAGACTACTTATAGGCTCTAAATAACTATGTCAATTTAATGAAGCACAGAGTCAGGATTATGTGGCTTAAAGAAGGAGATAAAAGCACTAAAATTTTCTTCAACTATCTAATTGCCAGGAGGAATTATAACTCTATTAATGTAATCACCACATACGACGGGAGAATGATATACAAATATGAGGAATTGTTGAAAGAGGCTAGGAGGTATTACAAGGAATTCTACTGTTATAAGAAGATAACAGTGCATACTTAACTCCTAGAATTTGTTATTAAAAACAAATTATCTAGGGAGGAGATAGAATCATTAATTAATAATATCGAGGATTCTGAAAATAGAAAAGGTGATCTTTCAAATGAATTCCAAAAAGGCACTCGGTCTAGGTGAATTCAATGATCTTTTTTCCATAAGACTTGGCATGAGATAGGTCCAATAGTGAGTGAAGTTGTCAAAGAATTCTTTTCTTCAAGAATTCTTTTGAAGGAAATCAATAAAACCCATCTTTGTTTGAACCCTAAGCTAAGTAACCCAACATCTTTGAAGGATTACAAACTAATAACATGCTCCAATTTCCTCTACAATGATTGCAAAAAATATTGCTAATAGACTAAGACTGGTTTTGGGATCCTTTGTTAGTGATAAACAAAGTGCTTTTATCTAGGGTAAGAAAATAAGAGATAACATCACCATTGTGCAAGAACTCTTAAGAAGTTATTTAAGAAGGAATTCTCCAAAGAACTGCTCCTTCAAGATAGAGTTTAAGCATTCAATCGTGCGGAATGGAATTTCATATTGACACTATTAAGGTTATGGGTTTTTGTAATAGTTTCACTTAGTGTACTGAAGCCTATATTACTTCTCCAACTTATGATATTTTGGTCAATGGAACTCTAACAAGTATTTTATATAATGAAAGGGGGCTTAGGCAAGGGAATCCTTTGTCACCTTTTCTTTTCATATTATGTATGGAAGCCTTAACTTCTTTTTTGAATTACAATACTGGCATGGGAACACATTTTAAACATCACAGTAGGTGCAAAAACGCTCCTTTGTGAATTTGTGCTTTGCAGATGAACTATTCTTATCCTCTAAAGCTTATAGTGAATCAATTGATCTCTTAATGTTTACTTTGAATCAATTCAATTTCATATCTAGATTGACTGTCAACTATGCCAAAAGCCATTTTGTTTTGTTTAAAAGAGCAAATCAAATGGAAGGAAGAATAACATTTATAGCTAGAATAAGGAGAAAACCAACGCTTATATGCTATCTAGGCTTACCAGTCACAACTAGAAGGGTCCAGTTTAGTAAATGATATCCTCTCATTGAAAAAATCCAGAAGACATTGACTTCTTAGACCAACTGAGCCTTATCCTTTAAAGGTAGGATAAAATTAGTTAATTTAGTCCTTAACTCCATTCATATCTATTGGTCTTCTAATATGGTATTGGCAAGTGGAGTTATTATAAGTAAAAAAGTCATAAGGAATTTTTTTAATGGGGAGGTTGTGATTCTATCAGGGGACATGCCAAAGTAAAGTGGAGTGGTGTTTGCAGGCCTAAGCTGGATGGAGGTCCAGGAATTATCCCTATAAAATCCATTGATAGAACTCTCTTGATAAAGAAGTTATGGTCTATTTTGTAGGGTAAGGAAACTTTATAGGAAATGGCTCTATAGTTATTTCCTAAAAGGGAAGAGCATATGGGTTGTTAGCCCAAAGACTTCCTTTTCTTGGCTTCTAATATAACTGTTGAGGTTAAAGGAAGTACTGAAACCTGAAATTTCTTGTCAAGCTGGGAATGGAGAAAAGGCTATTTTTTGGCATGACAATTAGATAGGAAGCAGTCCCCTAATTAGTAATCAGATATTCATTCAACTCTAGAGCTACCTCCTTTCAAGTGCCAAGGTAAAATCTATTATAAGAAAAGGGTAGAGGGTGGAATTCCTAAGGGACCTTCAAATCCTAAAACCTAACTATCAATAAAATATGATGTCCCTTGATAGATACCTTTGGAGAAACCATCCCTATGGTTTATTCAATATTAAGATACGTAGAGAGTGGCTTATTCAGAGAAATAAAAAAGTAGACTGCATGGAATAATTTGGCGTAAAGAGCTTCTGCCTAGCTTTTCACTCATTATATGGCTAACACCGCTAAATAAGTTAAGTATAATGGATAGGCTTCCCTTCCTGAATCCTAATGAGGAATGTGCTTTTAGTGTCTTTTCTTTAAGGACATTTAGAACAGGATCAGATTCAAATGCCTCTAGAATCTAACACTCTTCAATTTACATAGATTATGCAATGGTTCATCAAATTGAAGTCAATTTCCTAAATTAATACAATTATTTATCTTATTTTGTTGATTAGATACAAAAAGGAATTATAGACTGAAAGAAATCTTAAAAGGTTCCAGGACACAAGTAGAAGTCAACAACAACTTTTTTAATCATGTTTATATTAAAATTAGAGAGAAAATTACCTCCTTGAACGCCATCAAGGAATGTTCACCTCACTTAGCCAAATTATGGAGAATATAGCTAGTGTATGCAAATCTCATGTAGAAAGGATAATTTCACTACAAATAGCATACATAAAAATGGAAAGCATAAAATGGAGGGCTTACCTCTAGGAGACTGATGGAGTAGAGATGAAGGACACATTAGGGTTACATAGATACCCACTTAGTAACTATTGAGAAATCTAATCAATGGACTGGTAAGGGAGAGTCTCAAATGACCACTTCCAAGAACTAATGCAAATCCACAACTTGAACAAGAATTTCTCTTCTAGAGATTGGGAAGAGGAAGGTAGAAATGAGTGAGTTTGTATTATGCCCTAATTGTTTTAACTGATGTGAGGGCATTTAGTGGAGGTTAAGAGAAAAGGAACTTTTAGTAGTTTCCTTGATTAATTGTGTTTATTTTCCCTAGATGAGTGGTTTGTATTATGCCCTAATTGTTTTAACTAATGTAATGGCATTTAGTGGTAGGTTGTTTGTAGTTAAACGCTCCACTTATTAATTAAATCTGTTTTTAATTTCTAAAAAAAAGGAACAAAGTATACTATTTATTAGAAACAACATATGAAAGATTTAAAAGATAAACAATTTAGAGATGGAACACGTCATTTATTTTCTTTGTCAAACTTAAATATAAGGGGTACTCTCATCTTTTTTTAATATTGGAAGAATGGGAGGAAGGTAAATAGATGTTCCATTCTTGATGATATCATTTTCATCTCCACTTTATTTGAAATTAGTATTTTCATCATATTATAATAATATCAATTCTTACATCATCACAGCAAATGACATCATTACTTGCATCATTGTACCTCACACTACTATTAATTATGTCTAAACTTAATTACAAAATTAAATACACTAATAATAACAAATTGATCTCAGTTGGATTTATAGATAAATACTTACTTACGAGATATAGAAGTGTAATTTAGCTTCCTAGTAAGGGAAAATAAGGACTTTTATAATTTTATATTTGTATTTGATTATTTGTGCTTGGAACTCTGACTATCTCTGAAGATTTTCATTCTAACAATTAGCTAGGTTGAAAGAATAAGTTTTATAAAGATGAAACCCAAAATGAGCATAAAGGGTGTTAGTCCTAGGGTTAGAGTGAATAAAAAAGAGAAAAATCCATAACATATATGGATTAACTAAATATAGCAAATTTTTTATGATTTTGAAGTTTTTTTTTATACATTTGGATATAATGTTTTAGAAGCTTTTAATGTAAGCTTTCTATAGTAATTCCTTCTTGGATAAAACCAAGATAGAAAGTAAAAGAAATGGTCACTAGAAAAGTCTTTTATTTTTGGCAAATGCTTGAAAGTAAAGAAGGCATCAAAGTATATGATAATGGTCCATATAAGACTGAAATACCAAAGGAAATATATTGCCTTTGCTTCAAAGTTAATAGGATTAGGAATATTAAACATGTGTGTAAAAGAGTAATTAAAATAAATATCCATTGGTTGAATTAGTCTAGAGGCTAATCTTTTAGATGAGTACACTATAATAATTAAAAATTTTGGACCAAACTTGAAGTGTAAAGGAACTGCTTCTTACTATTATAGGAGCATCTATTGGTAGGTCCTTCTCAAAATCATAAACATCATTTGAGATGAAGTAATATGTTTTGAAGGTCCATATTGTATGTCTAGAAGGAGTTTTTAATCTCATTTTATATGATTGACATCAAAATAGTACTTAGTGTACCTAGTCCATCTCAATAATTGCATAGAAGGCACAATTTTCTGTTATAACTGGAGCATCTTTAAAAAGATGACATTTTCATTTCAATAAAAAAATGATGACATATTAAATAGAATTACAACATTTCTTTCCCTCGCTTTATAATTAAGACCTCTTTATATATAAAGTGATATTACATTTCTAAATCCTTTAAGTAACTACTCTTATACACACATATATGTTATTTTTTTCCTTTTCATTGGAAAAAAGCTTTTTATTATTTACCACTAACACACTTTCTTATTCATGTTTAAGTGCTTTGATTTGAATATATATCAATCAAAATATTGACACCTTATTCATACACTTATGACATTTGTAAGTATGCACTTATTATTATTAATCAATTAAAAAGGCAAACTATCACCAAGTATCCCTTTATGAAAATTCTTGCTATTTTTAAAAGATTAGCAGGTTTAATTTTATTGCAAGCACTATGCTTTGAGATTTAACTTTATTGCAAGCACTATCATTTAAGATTTTCTTTAATGATAACCTAGTCTTTTGACTTGAAGGCTAACATCTTCTCATAAATGTCTTCTGGTTCCTCAACTAGGTTATGTTTTTTATTTACCTTAATTGGAGTGTCATTATAGCCTTTTGACACGAAGACAAATATCTTGTCTTGAATACCCCCAGTTATTCAACTATATCATAACTATCAACTGGATACCAGATCTATTTTTAACCCATTTTTTTTAAAAAAGGGCAAACAAAATAAAATTTTTATTTAACATAAAGTTTTTCAATTTCTTTACCTACCTCATTTCTTTTTAGGCAATCACTCTCATGAAAGGTTACTAATGAAGCCTTCCAATTTAAATTAATTTAATTATAAATGAATCCAAATAAATGTCATAGATAAAAAGAATATATGTCATATCATAATTAACATGCATATCCATCCCAAAGAAACTTAAAACACAAAATTAATAAGTTAATATACCTTTACAATTTAAATTACCATGTTCAAAAGTAAACAAATTATGTGCAATTTATGTTATTGACACAATGCACACATCATGCAACAAAATGTTCACATAATGTCAATCTAATAAAAACTAACACAATGTAAATGTAAACTTCACACACAACCCTACAGTTGAACAACAAATTGTCCTTAATATAGAAATGGAAACAATAAAAATAAAGAGAAATAACAATGAATAAAAATAAGAACAAGAATATTTATAGAGATGCAGGTGGTAATTGTGTAAGAGATGGAATTTGGACACCTCAAACAACAAAAACTTTTAATAATTTTTTCGTGTAATATCTTTAATGGTTCACGACCTCCTTTAGTTGTGCCTCTACGGTGTCTAGACAACCCTCTATTTGCTTGTTATTCTCATCTATTTGGCCTTTTTCCTCCTCCTTGATTTCATCACTTGATGAGACTTATTGGTGTTGTTATAGAGGTGCAGAACTAGAACTCGCTTATCATGTCTAGTGTTTAACTTTTGACTTAGAGTTGATATCTCAAAGTTCCATCACATGGCACTCTAAGATTTCAACTCTCCTTAAATCCATATGATTTAAATGCTTAGGAAAAACATGGGTTAGTTCATCAAGATTAATACTATGCAATCGAGCCAGGGCAAATACAAGAAAACTTATGCCCAGATAACTACTTTTTTTATCCAACAAAGTAACTATCATTTGAAACATATGGGTAGATATGCAAAATTTAACCTTATTATCCATGTATCAAAGTAGAAACAAATCCTTTCAAAGAACGTGTAACTTTGACTCTTAGCAAAAACAACATGACATACAAATTTATATGGTGATAAGTGTCTATAATTCTTAATAACATTATTAGGTGCATCCTGTGGATCAAGCACATCTAACCCTGTTAATTTTTGTAATACTTTTTAACATGAAATTTTCATGTTTTTCACCAATGTTTGATTTTGGAAAACCAAATATTTCTTCTATGATATCATAATCCAAATTATAAGGTTTTCATCACAATAAAAAATTATCTTCCAAATTATAAGGTTTTCATCACAATAAAAATTATCTAACTTACCCAATGTATAGTTCAAACTAGTGTAAAATTCAAGGATCAAGTCTTTAAACACAAGATAATCACAATGTATAAATTTACCCCATTGAATTCTGGCACTCAAAGACTTAACTTTTCCTTTCAAATCTAAATCTTCTAAAATTGGATAATCAAAATATCTAGGTGTAGTAGTTATTTAGAAGGAAGGTTTTGTAATTATTTACCTTCTTCTTGAGAGAAGATTGAAAACAGAACTCCAAAATCCTTGGCTAAATCACCCACACCATTACCCGACACCTTCACTTTTCCTTTAGGTTTTGAGTGTGTTACAATTTTTTGAACTCTTGGAGACATGACGGAGAGTGAAACCTGCAAAATTAACTAAGAAATCACAACAAAAACACAATAAAGAGCCAAAAATGTAGGAGAGAGACTGTATAAAAAATCTTGCAAAACCCATTAAAGGATTTTTTTTTTAGGATGGGAATCACTAGATATGTATAGGACAAATGTTAATATAGAAGAAATATGAAAGAAAAGATTGAAATTTAAGAGAGGTTTGAGAGAAATAAGAAGCCATGGAGGTGGATCGCTACTTAGAAAGAAGGTGAGAGGTGGAAGAAGAGAAAAATACTATTTATATGGTTAGGTTTTGGGGGAAGGATAAAAGAGGGTTTGCATGATTGTGCATGTGGTGCATGGTCGTGTAATTGGGTAAGGTCGTTTGTCATGATTGTGCATATGTCATGAACCCCCTCCAAAATTGGCACGTTTTACACCATTTTCCTCATACATCCTTCAGAAATAACCTGTATCACCATTCCAAATATAATATTCATCAATTGAAATCACTCTAAAAACAAGAAAATAATAAACTCACATGCAAAAAGTTACCAAAAAAGTAACTAACAACACGTTCTAACAAATGAAATAGGAAAAGAAAATAAAACCTATTACAATTCTTAGGTTGCCTCCTAAGTAGCGTTTGTTTAATAGCTTGACATACCCTTCATGTCTACCATCAGTCTGGTTTTATAATTAGTGGCTTGCTTCCATCCATTTCCCTTATAGCAGTTTAGTAACCTATAAATAAACCATATGTTTTAAGATAGTAAGAAGGACATAATTGATCAAATTAAGAAATTCAAGTTATTATATTAATGTCCTTTTTCAAAACAAATTGTCAATAAAATAAGTAATGATGAAACCCCTTGAATCTTCAGTTAACTCCAACAGTTTGTCTTATAGGAAGGTGAATTACTCTTTTTCTTTCACAACCACCTTTACCCACTCTTTTACTTTCTCTTTTTGAATATAGACTTCCTTCTCTTCTTCAACCTATATTTTCTCTTTCCTTTGTTCTTCTTTCTCTTCTTTAATAGCAACTTCATTCTTGTCATCAACCTTGGTCTCCCCTTCTCTCTGGGGCATTAATAAGTTCTAATAACATGTTGCATCTGAATCAATATCAATATGCTCACCTGGTGTATTATAAGGCTAGTTTTACATGCAATATGGATTGTTCCACATATAATCTGGTGCTTGACATTAATGATTGAAATGGCTACCCCTACAAATGTCACAACAAAACAAGGATATTAGTCATGCTTTGATGCTACTGACAGTGCGTCGTAGCACTAGTTAAAATAAAATAACTAGACTACTATTATAATAGTGGTGAGTCTAGGTTGATCTCACAGAGAGTGTGTGTGAAGTTGTTGAAATAAAATTAATTAATGTTTAGGAAAAAAGGGAGGGATTTGAATTTCGGAAATAAGAAAATAAAATGAAACTATACTAATAAAAACAAATTCAAGAAAACATGAAAAAATGATAAAATTGGGAAATTTGGTAAGAACTCGATTCTTTAGTTCAATCTTGGCCTACACTCTAATTGAACATATTTCATTGATTCGTTATTCTTAAACCTCTCTTAGAAATTATTAATCGTAGGTTAATAATTAACCTGAGTTTTCCCTTAGGAAGTGTTTAATCAAGATTATGATCGTTAATTAAACCTAACCACCGAATAACCTAGGATATGATCTCTATATTTAACTAGGTAGTAGCATTACGAATTAAGAAAACTAATTAATCAAGGCAATAATCACATATGATGCATCATTTAACCTAGGTTATGTTATCTCTAATAAACGATTCAATGAACACATTAAAATCATCTTTTTACAATACGCAATTCAATCAACACAAGATAACATAAATCAATTCCTAATGATAAAAAGAAACAAAAAATGGTAAATTGCACTTAAACTCAGGTTGTCGATGTCGATGTCACCTCCGAACTAATGTTAGGACATCTAGCCCTCCATGGGTCTATCATAAGAAAATGCTTCAGTCCCAACCAAAGACCCCTTTTAGCTCTCTTCTGTTGCGCCTCCCTCTGTTCTTTAACACAAGCTACCATTACTATTCTGTTTAATTTGACAAATTGATTTGTTGGTCCATTTTACTATTCAATCCTCTTTTAAAACCCTCCTCTATATTATGCTATTGAGCATTTTAAGCAAAAAAAAAAAAAGCTCCTTATGTCTGCGTTAAATGCAAACGCAAACGTGAGACATTTGCATTTTGGTCTTCCTTTTAGCAGCTACCTAAACGTTGTCATTTGCAACCCCAGCTGCCGTGTCTCTGCATTATTGTGTCCTTTATGCTTCTTTTCTAGTTGTTGTCATTTTCCTTTGGCTTTGCTACATTTTACTCCTTTTTTAGCTATGCTGCATTTTGCTCCTTCATTTGTTGTCATTTTGATACTAACCTTTATCCACCTAGTGCAGTTGTGAGCATGATTGTCCATTAATTAAATTAATACCATGCATAATCCATGTAAAACTCCATGTAGCTCTTGTTCTTCTTCTTTCTGTTTCCATCTTTCTTGTCTTTTAATTTTCTTCTTCTTGATTCATAAAGATAAGTAAAAATTAATCTTTCGAAAATAGCCTAAATATCATACTTTTAACTCATTTTAACTTCTTCACTTTTGAATTGAGCCTAAAATTATGTATGAGTCAAAGTGAGTATCTTAAGCAATTTCATGTCCTTAATCGCTAAGTGTTATGAAATAATTAAATAATTAATTAAGCACCTATCAATTTCCCTACACTTAGCTTTTGGTCGTGCTCAGGCAAAACACTAAAATTAAGCTTAAAAGACCAAAAATATTTACTTAATTCCCATATGTTCCGAGAATATATAATCATAAGCAAAGATGAATGACTTTCAAAAATCATTGCAAGAAGTCAACATTTCAATCTTTTACTCATGATTAATCAACATTCATCATCTTCAAAACCTGAGCAATCTAATGGTAGACTCGAAAAATTTGTTTAACTAAAATATATCCATGAGTACACTCAACACCATTCATAATCATGACAACCTACAACTTTGCATATCATTTTATTTTTCCACCACTAAAGGTCATATGCAAAATCATGGATCAAAGGACTTTTAAAGGATGTAATATGAGCAAAGGTAAGATGAGACGTATCTAGGTAGTAGCATGAAAGTCATCGAAGCTAGTGAAACAAAAGTAACACTCAAAGTGACATCAAGTGTACAAGTTACCATTTACCAAAATTGGGTACTGTCAATTATGAAGAATGCAACACTTATATTTCACAACTCACTTCAGCTCTCATACACAAGCCACATGAAGCATACACCGATCTGAAGGAATCACTTATATAATTTATTCCAACAATACATTGAAACTACAAGAGTGAACCTTCCAAGTCAATATCTACCTCATATCCAACATACTCAAATAACACATTAATTACAACTCTAGGAAGATGCATTAATTATGAATAACTTTGCAAACTTATATGCATTTCCTCCTTGATAAATTCATTAAACAAAAAAAATCATTCCTTTTCTTTTTCTTTCTTTATCTTTTTCTTTTCTTTTCTTGTGTTTTTCTCTTTTCTTTCTTTCTTTTCCTTTCTTTTTTTACATTAAAAGAAAATACATTAACATGGGAATTTCAATGATAAGACATAACAAAACATCCCAACATTAGCCAACCCACACATATGTACACCCCCACACTTAGAATTTTGAACATCGACAAACTTAACAATCACAAATGTTCCACTAGCTTTATGACTTGGGTAGGACATTTGGTTAAGTATAAAGCATGTAATACGATTGATACAAAAAAAAACTAATAAGGCTCAATGGGGGATTATCAAAAAGGAAAATCATATAATGGATAGGCTATTTGGCTAATGTAGTTCGGAAAAGCAAAGAATGACTAACCATATCCATGTTAATGGGTGATAAAAATGTGGTCTCCAATAGAAATTCAAGGTAAAATTAGGATGTATATATCATGAAGGTCACACATTATCAAAAGACAATGAGACTGATATGAATGTATCAGTCTAATAAGAATCAAAATCTCACCGACTTTGTCTACTACTAGTTACTAGTCTTCTAAAGATAATGCATATCAACCAATCACAGGAGTAAAAATACATGCTAAAGTTGTTATGAAATTCTGTAGTTAATTCATTATCTACTCATGACTATATAATCGTAGAAGCAATAGAAAACGAGAAAATGTTTGTTTTGTTTGCTTTATTCTTTTTCTCATTTTGATTGAAAACTTAAAACAAGCAAGAAACAAACCAACAAAGAACACACATGGTTAAAAAATGCAAAATGTAAAGAAAAGAAATTTTCTTTGTCACGACCCGGTACCACATCGGGCCCATAACAACCGCCGTATAATCGAGCTAAGGACACTCATGATATCCTTAATCCGACTATATAAGGCTAACTGAATATCTATTATTTTCTCTTCTTCTTTTTTAAATTTGGGTAGCACAATGGCTGTGTTTTAAAAATCTCAAAAAGTTGCAAACAATTTCAAACACACTTCTATATTCACATCCAACCACAACTTTAGGACTTTAAAGTCTACTCAAGATAATCTCAACAACAATATCAAAAGATTCATAAATAAAGTCATTCTTAAAACACAAGGTAATCAAAATTTAACTTACAAAATCATAAAGTGTATCTACATAAACATAGTTCATGAGCCACTAGACCATAAAAGTACAAATTAGGAAACTACCCACGTGCGGTAATATCCCAAAAATGTCAAAAAACCATACGATCCACTCAGAGCTTCAAACTCACTAAATTAACCTGTATGATTGGAAAGCGGAGGGGGTGAGTAGTGAGCAGGAAAGACATATATCACAAATAGAATTTGATTCATACCAAGACGGTGTAGATAACCTATGAAGTGAATTATATATCACATAAAAAACACATAGGCCTAGCTTATGACTCAACGTATACTGGTTAGGAACCATATAAGCCTAGCCTATTAACTCACTCATTCGGTGAACATAGGTTCCAGTTCCAGTACACAAAAGCATAAAAATATCGTATGTATAAATCAAATATCGATAGGAAAACCAATATCAGGATAAGCCAAAACAATGGTGAGTGACACCACTAGTTGGCTAAACTAATGTGCACACCCACCGATACTCGGTGTTGGCTCGACTTTCATCCGTGGTAAGTCCAGACTGCAATCCACCAGAGCGTTATGACCCTAGGTGATGACTTCATCGGTGTCTAGACCCTAGGTATAGAATCACTCGCGAGTCCTGTAGAAAAGTGTCGATACGGCAACTCGACTTTCATGTACCAGCATTAAGGGTACGGCGATCGCTTAATCAGTTGTGCCTAGCACACGATTGGCCAATCGTTTTCTCACCAATCACAAAACAAATCATGTCCAATTATTAAGTATAAAATCAAGTAAGGCACCATATCTTTATTTATCGGTCCAACCGATAAAATAAAACCGTGCTATGGCTTTAACCCAAAAGAGAACAAAAACACGCAGAATATATGACTCAATTATGCATATGTAAATTTCAAAACATTATCTCATAAAATAAAAGTCATCTTTTGTACTCCAGATGCAAAATTGTTCAAAAATGTAGTTTCATAAAATAAAATGTTGTCCTTTACATTTCAAGTTCAAATTGGAAAACAATATCATTTCTCAAAATATATAGTAAGAACATCAACTGCACTCCAAGTGCAAAAAGTTATTAAAAACAATGTCATTTATTAAATACCTAAGCATATTAGCATCCATTTGAAATTCAAGTCTAACATATGTTGCCTAGGTTCAAAATTCACATACAAGTCATCATGCTTGTCTTAGGATGTTCTAATCCTATTTGAGAAATATGGTCTCCCCAACTCACCTCAAAGAAGATATACTCTCTCTTAACTTCAACAATCCTTGGTACAAGCTCTCTAATTCACGGCTCCCGAGACTTTATATATAAAAAGACATACAATGAAATTACTACTTAAACATAAATTTCATATTTATACAACGTCACATTAGCTTCTCTTTTGCATTTTCTAAGGCATTTAATGCCTTTAATCCAAACTTACTCATTTCATAACATAATTAAGTACATCTTTATCCAAGCATATTAGGCCATTATTCATCAATCTAGGCAACATTTCAAGTTTACTCTAAGTAAACATGGAAGTGTTTTCCAATGTATACCATTATAAAGCCTTAAATCCTAAACCAAGTTCACTTAGGCGTTTTATCAAACATCTAATGTGCATGATTTTCAAGTCACATTTTCAAGACTTTATCATAATAATTCATGCTCCTATCATGTCATATAGTAAACACTTTCAATCAATGACACGTTCCACCACTCTATTCCAACCAATTTCCTTCATTTAAGCTACATTTTATCAATTGTACAACTTATTACATTAATCCACCTCTTCTCCATCATTTCGACCTAAACTTAACCAACACACATCTTCTTCATTCTTCATCATCAATTCACATCATACATGTATAATTAACACTATAAAATTCATTTAGACCATCAATTTCAAAAGATATTAAAAAATTCACAAACTTTCACCTAAAGGGGACAATTTTCAGCTTTGATTTAAAGAACCCTCTCCATGATACATTTCATTCATCTAAACCATGTTTCATGCATATTTAAGCATGGAGAAGAACATAGCTTAACACCAAATTCAAAATCATAATTTAGAGAGAGATGAGACAAAATTTACCTAAATCTTCCTTTGATGATATCTTCAAATCTTTTGAGATTTTCTCAAATATAATAATAGATTTGAGTTCCTTGACCTAAAATTAGCTTAGAATACCTTGATTGAGGTTGAAGAATCAAAACGAAGGGTGAAATATGGAGATGGCCAAAACGTCCTTCTTTCTCTCCTCTCTTCTCCTTTCTTCTTCTTTCTTTTAATTAAAACTAAGTGTTTTAAGACTTAAATGGGGCATACGCGTCTATACATAAGAAGGATCTAGAATTTTGACTCTTTTTTGACCAAAATATGGTAAAATTACCCTTTTACCTTTAGGTTATATGAAATTATCATTATACCCTCCAATTTTCCTAAATTTGCAATTAAGCCCAAAGTTTAGTAATCTCCAAAACTTTTACTCTTATTTTGGTCCTTGGACTTTTGGAAATAATAACTAAGTCTCTTAACTTTATAAAATTACATATTGGTCATCCAAGAATTGAAAAATTACAATTAAGTCCTTTGTCTTTTAACAATTGCAATTAAGCTCTTATGTACATCAACTTTTCCGATTAAACTTTCTAAGTGTCCAATAAGTCTATAAATTATCTCTAATCACCTCTAAGGCATTAGAACATATTTAATTTAACCATCATGGTCATATCCATCTAATGGACTCGGTTTTACATACTTAAAAGCTTATATGTTGGAAATCTCAATGATTTCACATACCAATAAACTCTAAGTTCATGTAAGGGCATATAACATTATAAATCATTGGCATACATACCAAAAGGATTCAAATTCATCTTTGAACTCATAAACAACCATGCATATATCAATATACAGTAGTATCTCCAAATACAGAACAATCACCAAAGGACTCAAAAAGTACGACGTTACAAGTCATAAAATCATTTATAAAACACTAGAAAGTCAAAAGTTAAAATTAATTGTCATGACTCGGTACCACATCGGGCCTATGACAACCGCCACATAACCGGGCTAAGGACACTCACGATATCCTTAATTCGACAATGCAAGGCTAACTGAATATCTATTCTTTTTTTTTGAAATTCGTGCATCACAACGGTTGTGTTTTAAAATTCTCAAAAAGCTACAAACAATTTCAAACATAATTCTATATTCACATTCAATCACAACTTCAAAACTTTATAGTCCACTCAAGGCAATCTCAACAACAGTATCAAAAGATTCATACATAAAGTTATTTATAAAACACAAGGCAATCAAAAGTTAAAAAGTTAACTTACAAAATCATAAAGCGTGTCTACATAAATACATTTCATGAGCCACTAGACCATAAAAGTACAAAATTGGAAACTATCCATGTGTTGTAATACCCCGAAAATGTCAAAAGACTGCATAATTCACTTAGAGCTTCAAACTTACTAAATTAACCTGTATAGTTGAAAAGTGAAGGGGGTGAGTACACTAGGTACTCAGTGAGCAGGAAAGACATATATTACAAATAGAATTCGATCATACTAAGACAGTGTAGATAACCTTTAAAATGAATATATATCACATAGAAAACATATAGGACCAGCCTATGACTTAATGTATACTGATTAGGAATTATATAGGCCTAGCCTATTAACTCACTCATCCGGTGAGCATAGGTTCCAGTTTCAGTACACAAAAGCATAAAATCATCATATGTATAAATCAAATATCGATAGGAAAATCAATATCAAGATAAGCCAAAACAATCATGTGTGACACCACTAGTTGGCCAAACTAATGTGCACACCCTCCGATATTCGGTGTTGGCTCGACTTTCATTAGTGATGAGTCCAGATTACAGTCGAAAAGAGTGTCATAACCCTAGGTAATGACCTCGTCGATATTCAGACCATAGGTGTGGAATCACCTATGAGTCCCTAGAAAGGTGTCGATACGGCGACTCGACTTTAATGTACCAGCGTCAAGGGTACGGGGGTCGCTTAATCAGTTGTGCCCAGCACACGATTGACCAATTGTTTCCTCACCAATCACAAAAAATCATATACAAAAATTAAATACAAAAATCAAGTAAATCGTCATATTTTTATTCATTGATCTAATCGATAAAATGAAATCGTACGATGGCTCTAAAACAAAGGAGAACAAATACATGCAGAATATATGACTCGATTATGCATTTGAAAATTCCAAAACACTGTTTTATGCAATAAAAGTCATCTTTTAAAATCCAAATGCAAAGTTGTTCAAAAATGTAGTTTTAGAAAATAAAATGTTGTCCTTTACATTTCAAGTTCATATTGGTGGAAAACAATATCATTTCTCAAAATACATAATAAAAACATCAGCAGTGCAGAGAGTTATTAAAAATAATGTCATTTATTAAATACCTAAGCATATTAGCATCCATTTGAAATTCAAGTCTACCATACGTTGCCTAGGTTCAAAATTCACATACAAGTCATCATGCTTGTCTTAGGGTGTTCTAATCTTATTTGAGAAATATGATCTCCCCAACTCACCTCAAAGAAGGTATACTCTCTCTTAACTTCAACAATCCTCGATACTAACTCCCTAATTCATGGCTCCCGAGCCTTTATACATAAAAAGACATACAATGAAATTACTACTTAAACATAAATTTCATATTTATACATCATCACATTAGCTTCTCTTTTGCATTTTTAAGGCATTTAATGCCTTTAATCCAAACTTACTTGCTCATTCCATAACATAATTAAGCACATTTTTATCCAAGCATATTAGGCTATTATTTACCAATCTAGGCAACATTTCAAGTTTACTCTAAGTAAACATGGAAGTGTTTTCCAATATATACCATTATAAAGCTTTAAATCCTAAGCCAAGTTCACTTTGACATTTTATCAAACACCTAAGGTGCATGATTTTCAAGTCACATTTCTAAAACTTTATCATAATAATTCATGCTCCTATCATGTCATATATTAAACACTTCCAACCAGTGACACATTCCACTACTCAATTCCAACCAATTTCCTTCATTTAAGCTACATTTTATCAATTGTACAACTCATTACATTAATCCACATCTTCCCCATCATTTTGACCTAAACTTATCCAACACGCATCTTCTTCATTCTTCATCATTAATTCACATCATACATGTGTAATTAACACCATAGAATTCATTTAAATCGTCAATTTCAAAAGATATTGAAAAATATTGGACCAATAGTGGTTGACAAATTAAATCCCTTTATGTTTTGATAATAATAAAATATCTAGAATTAGCTAAGAAATTATTTCAGGTATTTTGGGATTATTATTCAATGAAAGAATTGTGCAAATCAAGATGGGCAAGTGATTAAT
>JANTNU010000008.1:17173763-17191948 GCA_024752395.1 Erythroxylum havanense
TGGTTTCTCACTGAGTTCGCAAAACTCACCCAAAATTTGCATCTATTTTTCAGGACTTAGAAGAATACCCCGTTAGGCAACGGGCGTATGACATCTGTTGGTTGAGGAAGCAGAGAAGTGGTCGGGATCAGTTCGCGTCTGTCTTAGTGTATTTCTATTCTTGGACTTTTGTATTACTGACTTGGACAATTTGTAAAGTCAATTGACTGAAATAAATTGTAAATGTAAAAAGGGCCCCAAGGCCATTGAATTGTTTGTATAAATTGTTTTCCGCATTAATGATAATATGTGTGTGTGTGTGTTAAGAAAAAAAATGTTATACTGAGTTTTCTACTGAGTGATGTAGCATGCCACCCTTGCGGGGCACGGACCTGGATATCACCGTCGATGTCGGGTTCGGGTCTTGCGGGAGTGGGGTGTTACAACATATCTTTACACCAAACTCAAAATCATAACGTAGAGAGAGATGAGACAAAATTTACCTAAACCTTCCATTGATGATATCTTCAAATCCTTTGATATTTTCTCAAATATAATGATAGATTTGAGTTTCTAGACCCCAAATTAGCTTAGAACACCTTGGTTTGAGTTGAAAAACTAAAAATAACGGTGAATTTTGTTGATAGCCAAAACTTCCTCTCCTTCCTCTCTTTTCTCCTTTCTTCTCCTTTCTTTTAATTAAAACTAAATGTCTCAAGTCTTTAGAAATGTGATGCACAACCATAAGTGAAAGAATGGTCTAGAATATTGACTCTTCTTTTACCAATGGGATGAAATTACCATTTTTTCGTTAGCTTATGTGAAATTACCATTTTACCCTCCAAACTTTCCTAAATTTGCAATTAAGCCCAAAGTTTAGGAATCTCCAAAACTTTTATTTTTATTTTGGTCATTGGACTTTTGAGAATTATAATTAAGCCCTTTAACTTTATAAAATTACATATTGTTCCTCCAAGAATTGAAAAATTACGTTTAAGTCCTTTGACTTTTAACAATTTGCAAATAAGCCTTTATGTACATCAACTTTTCCAATTAAACTTTATAAATGTCCAATAAGTCTATAAATCATGTCTAATCACCTCTAAGGCATTAGAACACATTTAATTTAACCACCATGGTCATATCCATCCAACAGACTCAGTTTTTCACACTTAAAAGCTTATTTATCCGAAATCTCTAAGATTTCACATATCGATGAACTCTAAGTTCATGTAAGCGCATATAACATTTTATATCACTGGCATACATACCAAAAGGATTCAAATTCATCTTTGAACTGATATTCATCCATGTATATATCAATATATAATAGTATCTCCACATACAGAATAATCACCAAAGGACTCAGAAAGTCCGGCGTTACATTCTTCCCTTGCGTTGCCTCCCAAGAATCGTCTTGGTTTAGAGTCACTAGCTCGACTCCATACTTTTCTCACATGACAAAATTATGATCTTATGATGCTACAGTTAGCACCACTTCTATACAAGGTTGTTTTGGATAGGGCCTTAGTTGATCACATCCTTAGATTCTTAATCTCAACTGAGTTCATACACTCCGAAAAGACCTCAAATGTCTTTTCGCCTTTTTATTCCTCATTTAATTCCTCCAATCTACTCTTTAAAGGTGAAGAGTCATTCTCAATAATAAAATGGAACTTAGTACTTGCCTCCGAGCTAAAAGATATATCTTTTTCTACCTCGAGCTCCTCCTCAACTTCTTCTTCTTCACGTGCAATTCCTTGAGTATTGCTCTCAAAATTCTCAAGCTCCTCATCATTTGTAAAGTTTCCACACAAACGTTCATTGGATATACCTCGGGTTGATACAGCTATTCCTCTTCGCTTTGTAGTTCCAGATGATTGATATCTCCCCATTGTGGCAATGCATCTTGCTGGAATTATAGAGCACCCTGTTGGATTTGCTATACACCTTGCTGAAATAGTTGTTGCATATTCTATTGGAGTTGCTGCATATTCTGTTGAATTTGAAGATTGTTAGCAACCATAATATTAAGCAATTCTTCTAGAGATGTACCTGATTCATGTTGGCTCTCCAAATCTTGGGTGCTAGACCATGTATTTTATGGAAATTGATCTCCATCTTGCTGTATTGTAGAGTATTCTATTACAATTGTAAAGTATTAGCGTTCACAATATTAATTAACTCTTTCAGAGATAGACCGCAGTCATGATAGGAAGCTTCTGGTTTGTATGAGAATTGTTGTATGTCTTGCAAACTATTATAGAAGTAATTCTGATGATTATTCTATCTATAGCCAAAGTTAGGTTAATCAGTCCAACATTGGTTATAGAATTGAGAATAAGAGTTTTAAAAAAATATTACTTCCATCTATGATTTTTTTATTTTATAAATCACAAAAACAAAACAAAATAAAGAAAGAATCACGAAATAACTAAAAAGAAACCAATTACGAACAAATATATACAAAACACAAATTAAAATCACAAACAAACAAAAAAACACCGCACTCCCCAGTAACGATGTCAAAATTGATAGAGCGTCGTAACACTAGTCAAAATAAAATAACTAGGCTACTGCTATAAGTGAGTCTAGGTCCATCCTACAGAGAGTGTGTGTAAAGTTGTTGAAATGAAATTAATCGGTGTTTAGGAAAAAGGGAGCTTTGGATTTTGGAAATAAGAAAATAAAATGAAACTAGACTAATAAAAACAAATTAAAGAAAACATGTAAAAATGATAAAAGTGGAGAATTCGGTAGGGACCCAATTCTTTGGTTCAATCTCGACTTACACCCTAATTAAACATATTTCATCGATTTGTTGTTCTTAAACCTCTCCTAGCAACTATTAACCGTGATTAATAATTAACCCGAGTTTTCCCTTAGGTAGTGTTTAATTAAGATACAATCGTTAATTAAACCTAAGCATCAAATAACCTAGGATATGATCTCTAGACTTAATTAGGCTGTAGCATTACGAATTAGGAAAACCGATTAATCAAGGTAATAACCACATACGATACTTCATTTAACCTAGGTTATGTTATCCTTAATGATTACGAATCATTAGTTGCTATATATGAATTTCAACATAACAATTACAAATTATATTGAAATTATAGCAATGGGTTTATAAATAAATGATTCAATAAATGCATTAAAATCATCTTTTTATAATACCCAATTCAATCAACACAAAATAGCATAATCCATTCCTAATGAGAGAAAGAAAGAAAAAAAATAGTGAAATATACTTAACTTAGGTCGTTGGCATCAATTTCACCTTCGAACCGGTTTCGAAACGTCTAGTCCTCCGTGGGTCTATCCTAAGAAAATGCTTCAACCCCTATGAAAATTATCTTAGCCAAAGACCCCTTTCAGCTACTATTCTGTTTGATTTGACAAATTAATTTATTGATCCATCTTACTATTCATTCCTCTTTTCCTCTCTATTATGCTATTGTGTGTTTTAACCCAAAAATGCTTCCTACATCTGTGTTAAATGCAGACGTGAGACGTATGCATTTTGGTCTTCCTTTTAGCAGCTACCTGAATGTTGTCGTTTGCAACCCCAGCTGTCGTGTCTCTGCACTTTCATTTCCTTTATGATTCTCTTCCAGTTGCTATCGTTTTCCTTTAGTTGTGTTGCATTTTGTTTCTTCGTCTGTTGTCGTTTTAATACTTCCCTTTATCCACCTACTGCAGCCGTGAGAATGATTGTCCATTAATCGAATTAATACCATCCAAATCCATACATAATCTATGCAAAAAATCCATGCAACTCTTGTTCTTTTTCGTTGTGTTTCCATCTTTCTTGTCTTTTAATTTTCTTCTTCTTGCTCTATGAAGATAAAAATTAATCTTCAAAAAATGGCCTAAATATTATACTTTCAACTCACTTTAACTTCTTTTCTTCTAAATTGTGCCTAAAATCACCTATGAGTCAAAGTGAATATCTTAAGCAATTTCATATCCTTAATCGCTAAGTGTTATAAAATAATTAAATAATCAATTAAGCACCTATCAATTACTTAGAAGACTCTCCACATTTTTTTTAACAATGCATTTAAAAGTAGCTTAACTTGAAACTCCAAGTGATGGTGCTTCTGAATTATTTGATTAAATTTGGTTTCCAAATTTCATTTTAGCTATCGAGCCTAGAGCTTAACACATCCATTAACTTGTCCAACTTAGACTCCAAGGATCCAAGCTTGTTCTACTGGGAACTTGGTGAACCTTGTGCTCTCATATTATTTCTTGCATTGTTATTCCAGGAATAATTTGGGTAGTTATGCCACCAAAGATTATATGAGTTGAAGTAACTCTTATTTATACTCATTGGGTTAGAAGAAAAGATCTGCAAGTTTCTCAATTTGAGGTTGTTATTTTTTTAGTTTTATGTTCAAGCACCTACACTTGTATAAGAAAAGTATTGTAGTCCTTAAATCAAAAGACTTCAAATTGAATAAGATGCTAATTCAATCCTCGATAACGGCGTTAAAAACTTGTTGATATTTTTATATAAAAAAATTGTACTACAATTATATAGATCGTAACTCACAGTATAAAAGGTATCATTCCCATAAGGATTGATTAGATACCTAACAACTTGAATGTACTTTGTCTAAGATAATAAAAGATTGAATGGATAGAATTAAAATAATTTAAATGAAATTGAAATACCTAATAAAACTAAAAATTGAATAATTGAAGCTATTAATAAGAATAATGTTGAACAATAATGGAAACTTAGGGGTTTTAATCAATAACAAAAACTTAAGGGTTATTCTTTCTTGTTTTGTCTTCTCTTTATCTTGTTGATTCAATTATGATTGATCTTAGATATCCCTAGGTTTTCATTATCCTATCTCAAGATCTAATTACGTAATCCAAATTGAAATAGATAACAATAGAATTATAGCCTTTCGATTCATAAAACTACTCCTAACTATTCAATTGGATTTGAAGCAATCTTAAGGATAATGAACTCACAATTAAGATCTCTATTCAATTGTTTATTAATTTGATATTTGTAGTTTAACTTACCAACTCTTGTTGTGCACTTTAGTACATATAACTTGATTCAATCTCTCGATTTCTTATCAAGTATAAGCATAACAAATATCACAAAATATTAATATATATTGAATTCAACAAGAATAAAGTTTAACAAACAGTTCAACAAAAATCCCTAAGATGTATTTAGAAATCCATAATTATGTTCAACATCCTACTAATCCAAATTAACATTCAATACAATGAAAATATAAGAAGAGAAAAGAAAGAAAACAATGTTATGTTTTGATCTAGAAATTTTTGAGTTAATCTTGATGTCTCCACTTTGATCCCTTTAATTCTAATGTATAGCCTCCTTTTTGATGTTTTTTTAATCTTAAAAATTTTTTTATCTTTATAGGGTTCTATCTAGGGTTTTTGCATTTATTTTGGTTCCAAAAATAGCCCCAAATTGTCAAATTTACAAAAGACTCGCAAGCTGGAAAAGTTGTGCACGATTGTGCATGATAATCTATTCTTCAATTTTTTTTCCTGCTTCCACCCACCAACAAATACATCAAACAACCCTTGAAACAAATGTTAAGATCAAATCTCTATAAGACACATAAAAAGCAATAACATTATCATAATTCTAAGTCATAAACACAAGATTATCATATAAGAAAACACTTAAAAAACACATTTAAACTTCTAGAAAACATACTATAATATACACCTATCAGGTACTATTTTAATCTAAAATCTTTTGACTCCTCAATACTATAAATCAATACCCAATTTATAACTTAAGAAAGATCCTCTAAATTAGTCTCTAATCAACCCTTATCAAAGAAGTAATCAATAATGATGAAGATATGCGTCAACCTCTATGACCTCTTCATTCATAGGAAAAAAATAGGTATCATTCTAATTTTCAAACTTTTTTTGTTAGATGACATTACTCTTAAGAAATGACATAACCACTTATTAGAGTTTAACACTTAGCCATTTTTGAAAAGTTAATCACTTAGAGTTCAAGTTAATAAACTTCTTAGATAGTTCACAACCAAATTTGTTGGCATTTTAAAAGACTAATAGATAAATTTGGCCACTTATTAATAAGTTTAGTTTTATAACATTGCAAAAATTGGTACAACGTTGAGGTATTGATATTGAATTCTATGGTTCTATTCATCATTCTAATGATGTTTTTATAACAAAATTCTTAAAAAAGAAGTGTTGCTCATATAAGAGAAAAGACTTGCATACTCATTAGAAAAATATTAGTTAATAATACTATACTATTAAAGAATATGATGATCTTTAGCCAATAAACTCAACGACTTATCAGTCAACATTTGAACTGACTAGAGGATGTTACATTTGGTGAAATTCACTAAATGATGATAAAAGCATTGGATAGAATTTATGCTCAACCACAATTTTTTGTAGCATTTTATAGATTATAAAATCCAGCTTGAAAAGTTTTTCTAAAATTTATTTTTGCAAATTAAATGTCTAAAATCTTCTTTTCTTTGCTAAAATAAAAATATCATTTCTCTAAATATAAGATAAAGAAAGATTATGTATTAAAGAAAGAATAAAAAGCATCAAACTACTAGTTGATTTTATTTTCAAAAAAAGTGTACTTCTGCAAATTTTTAAGGAAAGTGTACTTCTACAAATTCTAATAAATGTTATTTTTGAAACCGAAAAGGACATTATACAAAAACTACCTAAAGAAGAATAATAAAAAGTACACCTATCTTAAGCTATTATATCCATTGTTAATGGTGATGATCATGATCTTGATTTAGTCTTTTCGTTAGATGAAGATGACATCTCTGTGGTTTTACTAGCTATTAATGAATATGAAACTCTTTTAATTTTGATTAAGATAGTTCATCCACTAAAAAGGTACATGACTATTATACTATACAATCAATATCTTTTAAAATACCGTCATACAATATATTTATTACTGACCAAGAAAGATGACAACAGATTCCATTTTCTATTCCCTATAGAGAATCAAAACTAACTTATTTGGTTGCTTTATAAACATAAGTACTCATAACATAATTTTGAATTATAAGGTGCTTTAACTTGAGTTTTGGTAACCTTATTAATGCAATTTTCATATAATAAATGGAAATGGTCTTATAACAAATTTTTAGACTAAGTTATTCATTAAATAGTTTTTCAAGATGTAAAATTACCACCAATGTCCTCAAGTCTTCTTTCCCTAATAATAACATTATTAGTTTTTATTTATTTTTCTCTCAACCAAAACTTCAAATTAATGTTTGAGGTTAATGGTCTTATATGGGGACAATATTTCAAACCATTTGCATCTTTTCCTAATATGTTATTAAAAATATTTGACTTTGTTAGTTAAGGATATTAAACAAAACCTTAAACTATTGTATTGTCTTATTATGATTTCTTCACAAAATGTTCAACATTGTAATGGAAGAATAAAAAGTTCTTTATTAAACTTTTGTTCAAGAATAATAAAGATGTTAATCCTACCAATGTAAGTTATACTAGAATACCTCATGATCAATTGTCATTGGCCAATATAGAATGCCAATTATTTCGACAATACGGCATTATAGAGTCCACATCCTCTCCTTAAACTTAGAAAACATTCTAAATTAGTAACTAAGAACAAGAAGTTAAAGGAAAATTATGATATATTATTAATTATAAGATTTTTAATCTTTTTCTTACAAATAACTATTTTCCTTTATCAAATAATAGACATTATTCTCACAATTGTCTAATGCTTTTCGTATTCTCAAATTTTGATTTAATCTCATATTTTTAACAATTAGGACTTTATCCATGAGACATATATAAAACTTCATTTTGTATTCCAAACAATCATTTTTAAATGGATAATATGCTTTTTTAACTTAATGTAACACCTAATAAACAAAATTTACCATGCTAGGTTATGCCTGAAGCCCTTTAAGAGTCATCCTGAGCCTGAATCAAAGCTTGATCAGGTTTTAGGTGGTTTAAAGCAAGCTCAAAGCCTAAACCACTAGCTACTAACTTGATAATTGACCTAATCCAATAAATTTAACTAGGACCTCTTCGTCTTTGCCATCATAAATAATAAACAATAGCACAAACCCAATTGTTTCAAATTTGACCCTTTTTAATTGTGTTGCTAGCATCTTTACAACATAATATCAATAACACCTAATTGATTGAGCTTTAACACTCCCCTCTTTGTCGTGTTGCTACTATTGCTATAATAGAATATCAACAACACCCAATCAATTTAACTTCAAACTTCCATTTTTCATCACATCACTATCATTATCAATCAATATCAATAACAAACCTAATTGACCCTCCCCTTATTGTCACTGCTCGCCACCCACTATCACTAATCTACTAAAGAGAATGACAGCTAGAAAACTTATAGAGTTAGGTTAATGTAGATGTGTTGGGAAACAATATGTGTATGTGTGTGTGATTATGACTTTGAGCTGGGTTGTGAAACTCAAGTTTGAGCCTAGTCCAAAATTCAAAAAATTTAAACACTTATGGATACTAGCAAAGAAGAAAACTAAGAATGGTATGAAATGCTTAAGTATGATAGCAATTTTTATGATGACTTTAATCCCACACAAGAATGCTCAGATGTTTCTAAGCAAGAATATGTTTATAGGTACCATATATAATAAATTGTTATTGTTTTCAAGTATGTATAAAATTGTAATTAAGTTTAAATAGATCTAATATTAGTGTATAGTATGATGGCATTAGTAATGATGTCATTTATCACGATGGTTAAGTAATGATATCATAAGAATATGATGTAAGCAATGATGTCAAATGGTGTGGTGATGAAAGTGATGATATTATCATAAATATGTTATTCTCACAATAAATAAAGGAGAAGTAGACCCGTTATGTTCAAATAATGTGTCCTCTCTATAAGATATTTTAAATTCTCTTATTCTCTTAAATCTTTAATATGTTATCTTTGATAAATATTATGTTATGTTCTTCCAATTAATATCATGGATTATGAACATTAACAAATGCATAGCCAAGAGCTTCCCAAACTAAGTAACTAGCCTACAAACTTGTCCTATTATATATTCCTCTCTTATATGAGTATTATGCCTAATCATTCTAGCTTATTGTTACCAAGTCCCTATTATAAAATTGCTTCTTGCCTGTCTCTACCACTGTATATCCACCTTAATTCTCCAAGAAGTTGCTATCAAAATATTGTAGCTTCTAATTATTCTATTCATCATTATATGTTCTCTGATATGTAAGACTAGCTCTGATATGACTTTGCTTTACTAACTTCGTTATACCTTTGAAGCATATTAAGAGATGGTCTTTGCTAAAAGTTTATCAAACATTTTGTCTTATTAAGTACAACGTTTATATTTGGTCCTTTTTAAAAAAATAAGTAATTCATTAATAAAATTATAATCTCAGTCCAACATATAAGTTTAACTTGGTTAACTAAGAAACTAGCTTAATAAATAAACAACAATCTAGCTTAAGCAATTATCTAGTAGTGCAACTCCAAGTAGCTATACAAGCTAATAAAATAAGGGGAAATTATCAATAATGCGAAGCCTTTCAGATTATAAATTCTATAAGCAAAGCAGTCGAGGACTTATTGAACATGCCAAATTGTAGGTTAAAGCAAGTGTCCTCACTGTATTTAGAAGTTTCTGTATTAACCTTTTAGTGGAAAATAAATACAGTTTAATATAATCTAAATCCAATTTAGTACTCATTTTATTTATTTATTGCTCTATTGGGTGCAATGAAGTCTTTCATATCGAGTTAGCAACCTTGATTTTTTTTCTATGTCTATAATCTAACTTGAGGGAGAATGTTAATTATCTAAATTGTATTTATTTATAGTTTGCTGGTAAAATATATTTAGTTATTATTATTTTGATAGCTAGTATATCTTTATTTAGATCAGAGTTATTTTTCTTAAGTTTATTTGGCTGATAGAGAGAGCTTTTCTCTGCTACGCTAGTGCAGATCGCCTCTCGGATTATTGAACTCTCTCTCTAACTAATACCATTAAAATAAAAATTTTGTAAATAATATGTTTTTTTATTATTAAAACTATGAACTAGAACTTCCCTTAATTTAATATAAATATTATTATAAAAATGAAAAATATACAAACAAGAAAGATCTTCGTAATCTAAAAATCTAAGATTGAATATGATACTCATTAAAATTATTTTAACTACATTAAGATTGAAAAAAATAAGGATAATTAAATAATATGTTTGAGTTTGGCAAGAATTATATCTAGACTACAATTATATTATTCTAATTATACTTAACATTATTAGGTTATGATGTTGGAATTGATTTCTCTTTATTTTTAGCTATTCAAATTATCATTATTATAATATAATAATATTAAATTGATAATAAAATTATTGAACCAATTTTTCCTTTTAATTATACTACTATATTAATTTCTCAGTGCAATATTCATATAAATACAGACTATTGATTTTGTAATGATACCGAAATATAAAAGAATGCTTATCTTTTTTAATACATAATAATGTCCATCTTCTAATTATAAATATGTTCTACATTCTAGTTGTATAGGTGTCTATGTTATCTAACATTTTACATTTTATTACATCTGAAGTATTTTGTATTCGTTAGCTCTCTTGTTTACATCTTATAAAATACCCAGTTATTTTTCAATTGTGCCCTTTTGCTTCTGAAATTTGATTCAGATTTTTACCACTTATCCAATGCCCATAAACCTATCCTCCCTAGTCCTTTTCTAGCACGACCTCATATAAGAACTTGGTAGAGTTTAGCTTATGGACAGAAAAATGTTATTAAATGAAATAAATTCTATATATTTATGAGCTTGCTGTTAGAAACAGTAATAGTAAAACGATTGTCGAGGCAAACACTATCATATTACTAGAAAAAGACAAGCTTGTTGGATGACAAGCGCTCGTGACGAAACTTTTATTGGAGCAGTCGAAATCAACAGCTCCAAATTTGAGTCTAGTTAGCCTGTGGGTATCCTAAGTCTACAAAGAATACTGTAGTCAATCCTCCAGATAAAACTTGAAGCAGATGGAATTAGAAGACGCAAGCAGTACGGATATATACTCGCGAAATCTTACTGCATCCAGAAAAACAAAATCCTGCAGGATTAATCTGGCGGAGTTGATGGAACAGAAGCATTTGTCCTCTCTACTCAAGCCAACGAACACAGCTTGTCTGTAAATGAAGAGTTAAACATCATTAGTTAATACTGGCTGCAGATTCTAAATGAGAAAACTATGTGAGAACTTCGCTCAAACAGTATGACAAGTTCACCAATTTAAAAAACTAAAATACAAATCTAATGATATTTTCTGATGTTTCTTTACTCGGTTCTTTCTCTTATTTTCTAGGCATGCTATTTTCAGTTCCAAAAAGAAAAATTGCAAATTCACGCTTCAAGAAACAAGTGCAAGAAAATTTTTAAAAATTCCAGGTAGATAAAATCTACCTTGTTTAATGCCAAGGCAGCATAAGCGATTGTCATCTATATAGGTTGCCTGAAGACCGATCATCCAAGATCCTACTGATATATCATCATGAGCATAAGTCTTCAGCGATGCACTGCACATGGTAAATATTGGATGACTCGATGTAACATATGTCAACCAAGATTTAAGACTGTGCAGCAAGTTGAGCTTATTACAGCAGAACCAAGTTACCAAGAACTAGAAGACTACTGTTGAGATGGTACAATGAGCTAAGCACCTCACTTGGCATAATTTTACCCTGTGTCAAATGTACTTATTCTCACAAACTTCAGAATTAATGCAATCATATTTTCTCCAGTCCACTTTCCTTAAGTCAAAGTGCACATCACAATGAAAAGCTATATAATTTTCAATTGCTGATTTCTCAACTTAATAATATATTAGCTTTCCAGGCACTTGACCTCTCCTCCATAAATTAAAAGATATTTCCTAATTTATACTAAAAATAGTTACCTGTTGATGTTTATATGCTGCGCCAAATTTTTAGACAGTATAATAAGTGAACCCCCTGCATGTCTAAAGTACCTGAGAAGAAATAACAGAACAAGAAGGATGGAAAATACGGTTAAGTTTCACATTTTTTCATGATTCTAAGGGTGAAAAATGTTATATTTTATGTATGACTGAACTAGAAATTAAATTGTTAATCACTGTACCATTAACATACACAAGTTATACCACTTACGATTTATCATCACCAAATTTCCACCATTCTGGCTCATACCATTGCCTTCCCCTGCAAACAAAGAGGGTTGTAAAAAGAATCATCTCCTATAGCCTTTCTTCTTTATATTTCTGATAAGCACAATTCCAATGACGTGAATATCTTAAAGAGCAGTCTGAAGTAAGAACAGATTAGACCCTGGGCCACTATGGAGCCAAAAAAGGAAACCAAGCATAATTCAGAGCTTGAACCTAACTCATAGCTCACAAATAGAACAGAAATAGTATATATTGTATGCACAAAACAAAAACCAAAGATAACTTTCCTACAAACTAACAGGAATAACAGATGACAAGCTAGGAATTTTGTGCCATGTTGAATTCACTCCACATCCACATGAATAAGGAACAGAAATATACAAACCTATACAGGAAAATTAGTTCATAGAAGTTCAAGTGGGCTGGAAAACTTGGTAGCAAAATTCAAGTTGGGACTACAACAATCATATATTGGAAATGATAAGCCATAGTCATTTGGCTAGAGAGAAAAAAGATAAGCGACTGTACTCTTCAGCTATCACATCTCCTGATTTCATACATCCAATATAAGCACTGTCTTGTCCATGACGACGTTTAAGAAAATCAATCAATGCCTCTGTCAAGAAAGAGGAAAGACAATTAATATTGAAAATAGCTTTCATTGAATATGAAAATTAGCCTCTTGATGGTAAAACAATAAAAGAATTGATGCTATACCAAGATCAAGGTTTAAATTGTCATCAATCTTTACAAAAAATTCTGCATCCCATTTCTGTACTGCAGTGCTAAAGAAGAACTTTGCTTTCTTAGGCAACTCTTCTTGAGCCTCCTCATGATCTTCCTGACAGATTTTTTCAGGCTCCATGGTTAAAATATTCAGGCAATCCAAGCTTTCACTGATATGAGGAACATTAGGACAATGTAGATCCACATGAATTAAGGAAATCAAGACTGTTTATTTTATCACTTCCATTCATGCTGTACAGTTTTTTCCATTATGGTCCGTCACTTGGGAAATAACATAATAACATGATAAAAGCTAAAACATAGATGGAGATTTGCAAAACTAATGGAAGGCCATTACATAAAACCCTTCACCTACAAGAATCAAGAAATCCTTTGTCAAGCGATTCTCATCATCAACATTGCGATCCAAGCTGTCACCTCTATTGGCACTGCCAATTTCAAACACAAAAAGCTATAACAAGACTGTTAAACAAATATGAAGCACCACTATTGGAAAATATCTAAATCAAGGAAGTTGACAAGAAGCAAAAGAAATAACAGATTTCAACATAAGGATAAATGCAGGAAGGCATACCTTCTACCAATCACAAAACGTATCACCACTCCTCTTTCTTCAAGTTTTTTTAAGGCATCGCCTATAAAAGTGACGAGAACAGGTCACAAGTTGTATGTGACGAGGCAAAGTATTTGGTGACAACATTTCGAAGGAATTAATACACAAAGTCAGTTCTGAATTGATTTAATGATGTCTAAGAGATACAATGATGATCATGTTCTTGGGAACAAAGGAAATGCGGTGCAATTGGTAAGAACAATGACCAAATTTATATTAGGTAAAATGGTTACTTGAAGGAAAGGCAGAACAATTTAACAATGAAATTATCCAAGGATGAATTCAAAAACTAGTCTAAGAAGAGACGAATATCTTGGTTCCTCAAGGAGATTAGAAAATACAAGTATATGTAAAGTTGAAATGTGTTTCAAATCTCAGCTCACCTCTAGGCATCCATGATCCTCTAAACTGATTCCTCTTTAGGCGACTACCAAATCCAGTATAAACTCCAATAACCGCAAGGAACTTCTGCGAAGAAGACCCACCTAGTGACAGCTTGTTCCTGAGATACCCTTGACTCTTTGCTAGTGTTAATTCCATCTCAACGTCAACAATCTTCCTCTCAAGATCTCTAAAGCCATTAACATAAAATAGATATAGAATACACATATCTGGGACAACAAAACTGAATTTGGAGACTAAAAATACAGAAAAAGAAGAAACGCACTTGCATCCCAGGGCAGCTAACTTATCTTCGACTGTAAGAATCCTCGGTCTCTGAAAACAGTTAAACATAAACATAATTTATAACAGATTTTAGAAAAACGAAAACAAAGCTTTTACGTCTACCATTTGTCAAGTTGAGTCGACACACAGTAGAAATCCTTGCCATTATCACTAAACCATGACAACGTTTTACATAATACAATTTCCAAAAGAACACATTTTACATGGTACAAAAGAGAGAATGGCCATGAAACCTGGGCTGAATGCATCCTAAGAAGATTGGCAAGTAATATTCTGTTTTCTGCATCTTGCCACAACCTGATGGTTTTCAGAAGAGTTCAATCGTTATATAACACCCAAAGAAAAAGAAAAACAGAAAGAACATAACTGTTTTATTTTTAAAACGAGTGTCTATTGTCAGTTTCAACAAAGACAGTTTCTTTAGCATCTGCGCACTACATTCGTTTAGAACAAGAAGGGAAATTTAAAAAAAAAATAGAAAAACGAAAAGAAGGGTTCGTGGATGATCAGTTCGCCTTGCATTGAGAAGTGACAGCAGAATCAGGATCAGTAAGATCCAAGGTGAATTGATTTAGATTTAGTCGACCCAACGAAAATCCCCAAAACAAAGCTAACAATCTCACAACCTAGAACAATTAAGATCACATATGGAAGACGAAAATCGTGCAGGCAAACACATCTGAAAGAGTTTGGTAAATCGAACCGGCCGGCGACGTAAAGCCAAGCAAGACAAGAGAACAAGGCGAGAACGAGAGAAGGTCTAGAGTTCTGAAGAGGCTTCGATCTCCATCGCTTATCTAATTTCGTCGTCGCCGATGAGCTCTCCATCTTACGCTCTCTTTTCTTCTTTCAAGATTTAAAAATTAAAATCTAGCGTATGCGCGTTGTACTTGGGCTATGCTGTTGGGATGGGAAGAATTGAAGTAAACAAGTAGGGAGGCATTTGAAAACTGGTGAACTGGTGTTGTTTCGTTGAAGAAAACGGTTACTACTTAAATTGAAGGGCCTAACCGACAGGCTCGCCAAATACTTGCTTTTGGGCCCTTTTGATCTTATCAATCGCTCAACCCTCAATTGGACCTGCTTTAAGGATCGATGTAACTAACTATGCATCAATTCATCTGAACATCACAATGATGATTAGAGCAACAAAATTTCGTACATTGGTTTCTGTACTGTAACCCAACATAAAACATTGTCAAGGCATAACTACCACCTAACCATGAGAGAGAAATAGTGTCAAATAGCATCATTCTGCTGGAAAGTAGAAATCAATCTCAATTAAAGTGCTGCATGCAACTTTCAGCTTCTGATACAAGAATGGATTAGGCCAATTTGGACATAAGTTCATCTAGCTCCTTGCAGCTCCAGGCAAAAAGTTTGCCAAGGATGGAACTCCTTGGTTTCGCATTTCTTCTTGAGCCCTCCTCATTTCTTCAGGATCTGTTATCAAACATAACAAAATGAATATAATAGGAAAACTGGAAGTATAGCAGCTAAAACCAGGTGACAAATCTAAGTAAGCCACGAGTTACTTAGCTTTGGACAGATTCAGTATACATTCTAATCAAATATCAAAAACTATCCTTACCCATGTTCTCCACCAATTTGGGCATCAGGAACATAACTACCACCATGAATCCCATCATGAGACCCATTGGACTTTTCACAACATTCATTATGGAGAATGGTTCCCTAATCTGTATAAAATAAGGGTAATATCAGGCAGAAATTCTACAAAATGAAATATGATAAAAACAAGACTGAAAAAGGTAGATCCACCTCATAGTATTGTTCTTCAGAAAGTGGCTCCAATACCAACTCATTCAAACCCCTTCTGTTCTCTGTCAAAGCTGCCTGGACTTTGCCTGGGAATCTAGCGCTAACATCAACTCGGACCTGAAAAATAAGAGTTCAATGGAGAGTCCAACAGATAAGCAATCCAGTGAAAAATGTATTTAGTGTGATTTAGAGGCCACCTCATATACTCAATTCACACCAGCAAGCATCACGACTTTCACTCAATCCAACCAAAACATCAGTAGGAATTACTAATGGAATATCCAAAAACTAAAGAACGTTGAGAATAGAGTTTTTTTTTTTATTCCATATTTTCAGAATCTGTCTGCACATTTTTATTTTTGTTCCTTCTGTTTCCTTTCTCTCAACTTCTTCCTTCAGGAATCCAAGCATCATGACCAAAAGGCAACATTGGAGAAGTGTTCAAAATTATGAAATTGCATTTCAATCATTGGTATATTAGCTAGTATTGAATGAGTAATGATAGGGCTTTGGTTAAATGGAATCAACTACGATTTGTGGCTTCATACATGATTATTTCTACGGATCATTGGGTAGAACATTTGTTATTGAACTGAAGCAATGGGCAATGATACAGGCGAAGAAGTGAGGGCTCATGAAATGGTAGGTGATGCAGGATCTGGTAGGTTTTCCAGTGGGCCAGGAGAGAAGAAAATATCAATTGAATATAAGGGAAGCTAACCTTAACAAAAAGTGAAAACAGATAAACCTGAATGCGTGGAAACAGATAAACCTGAATGCTAAACTAAGACTAAATAAGATTGTCCTTTAAATTGGAGATGATTTAATGATTAACATGAGTTAATAGAATTAATAACTTACAGGAGAAAAGAAATAGCCGACTGCACTAACTTCAATCAAATGAGTCCCAGCTGGCACATTATTGCTTTTAGAACAGAATTCGAGTGAAGGAATCACAGAATTAAGATGTATCTTTAACAAGAGTACTTCCATAATAGCATCAAAAGCCCTAAATGAATCAAGTTCAGGTCAAAAGAATGGCAGAATGCCCAAACAAACAAGATGATCACAGTTGTAGTCATCAAACATATAACAGGATCAAAAGACGAAATAAATAGAAAATCATTAACAAAATTGATAAAAAGTGGTCATCCAACATATTGCAAGATCAAAAGAAGAAACAAGTAGCAAATTATTAACAGAAGTGATCAAAAGTGATATCAATCAAGTTTAATTAGAACTGAGCAAATAAGTTAAATATTGAAAGGATACAATGAAAAATATCCATCGGGTCTCAGAAAAGTAACATTTTGGCCACCATTTAGAATAACTTTGACATTTGATAGCTTTCCGGGATTGCTAATTCCTTTTGCACCTATCCCTGGAGATAAGTACATCAATAAACAATGAATTTTAGGGATACACTCAATGGATACAAATAAAAACAAGATAAAACTTGACCACAGCCATTCACAATATTTTAGCGAAAAATTACCTAAAAGAAGTTTTAGGGCAACTGCTAGAACATTTTTCCAATGATTCTATATGTGAAAGCAAAGGAAAAGGCCAAAACTATCCAGCATTTGAGCCTATACCAATTGAACTAACCTCAATAAGAGTTTTGCATATTGCCATCCGCATTACTTACAAAATCTTATCCAATCACTTCAAACCGTCACATGCTCTTTTTTTTACTTTATAAATTAAATCCGCCAAGACCAGCATGATTTGTTGAGTGGCTTTGACAGTATTAGGCATGGCTAGAACCTTGATGTCTTGGTTTACTTTAGCACTCACAAGCAGGACATCTAAACTTTAGGAGGAAATGGATTTCTTGTTTGAGAACTACAGTTATATAGAACAATCTACCCAAGGGGGCAAAAAAAAGAATGAGGACTAAGTGCCACTTGAAGATTTCGTAAACTAAATAAACCATGGTAGAATTGAAAGCAACAGAACTAAGATTTCAGAAATTTCAAATTCCTAATCCCCTCAGCCCTCACTTAAAAAACCAAAAGAAATCATGTGAAACTCATACAAGTCAGAAACTGAAAATTGTCTAAAAACAATAACCGTAACCAGATTCATGATGATAACTCGAG
>JANTNU010000008.1:17192926-17206138 GCA_024752395.1 Erythroxylum havanense
TAAGATACACCAATTTGTTGATAAGAAGAATTCTCCTCTCCCAAAGATTCTTAAATTTTAGTTTCGGTTTTATAACAATCTCGACTAATTACAGATGATTTTAAACAAAGGTGTATATACTGTTTTAACGGGTCCAGGACACATAAAATAGATCACATGCTTTTTTTAAAAAAAATTAAAATCATATGAATGATACACGGTCTGCCAAATCTTGGTCGTCGTCGTCATCATCATCATCACACCCAATTTAAAATCCTGCAGTGAAGCACGATTTGGGGAGATCAATTGTATGCAGCCTTACTCTTACATAGTAGAAAGGCTGATTCCGGTAGACCCACATGCAGATGTGACATAGAAAAAAAATGATGCAAGACATAAGAAAATATTTACAATAGTTAAAAAAACTACTAAACTACTAATAGTAATAATAATATAAAAAATATTAAAAATAAAATAAAATATAATATAATAATAATAATAATTAAAAAAAACTAAAATATGATAATAAAGAAACGTCAAATAAGAGACTTATAAGCCTTGGTAATAATGCCATATACTTTAACCTCAACACACGGTTGCGCTTTAGACTCAACAAAAAACGACAAAGCAAAGAGTTTAAAGAGACAATCGAAACGGCTGCACTTTAGGCGAAGGGTATGAAATCCAATTAGGGCATAACTAATTGTTGCTTTCGCGACTCATCCAAAAGCTACTCATTTAGGAAAGATAGGGGGCGGGCTAGGGGACGAAGCTTCTGGCGCTCTCCCGAGCTCCTTCTTCTACAACGCACTGAGAATAGTTCCAACGGTAAATCTTAAAGTGTTTAAGACTTCGAGGTTGGAGATACTACTCAGAGTTGAGAATGTTTGGTGATTTTGCAAATATGTCGGAAGGGAGAACGATGGGGTAAAATGTGTTGTGGAAACTCGCTGAAGTCAGAAGAACTTTCCTTTTTGTTAATTTCTTCCACTTTTGTCAGCTTCTTGTAGCTCTACATCAGTCTGAAGCAAAGGTGGGGACAGCTTGATTACCGACAGATTAGTTCCGAAACTTTCTCCATCGATTTAATTTGTGGTCTGCCTTGTTGGAAACTAGACTCTCCAGGTGCTTGCTAAATATAAATTTCATAGAAAAGGACATCAATACTATGTGAATAAAAACTTAATTGTGGAAGATGATTGTCTTTTACATATGTTTATAATACTTTGCTATTGTGATAATTATAACTTCTATAGTTGCTAATAATGTGAACATAAGTATGTAATCTTATATTGTATGATACAATTAGAATTATGAGTTTAGTGATTAAACTCACTGATTAAGAATATTAGTTTTAAACCAAACATGATTGGTGGGAGTGATTCAGCACTCTTATTCCTTAATCAGAGGTCTCAAGTTCAAGCCTTAAGAATGGAAAAATCTATTTAGCCAGCACTTTACTCTTTACGGGCTAATCCGTTGCGAGCGGAGATTAGTCTAAGTGTGGACGACTTAAAAGCGTTTTCTCAAAGTTAGGACTCTCCTAGAATACCTCGTGGCTAAACAAAAAAAAGAATATTAGTTTTAATTAAAATGAATGGTCTTATTTAGTCAATAAATTCAATGGGAGGGAACATTTTTTTTTTAAGAAGAACTATATCCATCTTTATTAGTTCAACTTTTATTACCAATGATATTTTTTAGAAAAAAAACCTATATTACCAATCGATAGAATTGCCAACAATGAAAATATTTTGAAAATGTTATTGGTAATTGTTAGAGACACGAAATATAAAATGATTAAATTATTGACAAATAAAATTTAAATTCTTTTTAAAATTTTATTATACTATCAAATTTGAAAAATGAAATATTTCTTGATCAAAATATTTTAAAATAATACAGTTGTTGTCACAATAATCTATCAATAAATAGAAAGATGGAAACTATAATTATAATCATACATGATTTGTTCAAGTAAGGATAAAATGTTTAATAAAAGAATGATTAGATATGTCAATGTTAATATTGTTAAAGATGTTAGATGATATGATTTTTTAAGTTTTTTTTTAGTTAGTCAACCAATGTCTCGAAACAATATATTGGTTGACCACACCTATATATTAATTGACCATACGTCTAAGAACACATTTTAAAAGGTTTTTCAAGTTCTTTTTTTCAAAAGAGTATTTTAATGATCAAGAGTTTTTCTAAAATTAAAACTTTTTATTCCTCCTAATGAAAGAAAAGATTTATGTGTTAAGTTTAAAACATAATATGCTTATGCATGTAGAGCCCTAAAGCACTAAAACAATCAAGTAAAGGATAAAAGAAAGATTATAAGTAAATTTCTAAGCTTATTATTCATTGATTATCATTATTCTTGGTCTTCTTCTTGATTTGAATGTTTTTGTATCGATAAATTATTTATTGACTTTATTTCACATTGTTTTCTTTTAAAACATCAAAAAATAAATTATAATAGTAACTATGCTTTGTTACCATCAAAATATGGACTATAACCTCCTTTAATTTAACAATCTATCCCTTTTTAATATGAAAAATATGTTATAATATTAAAATTTTAATAATAAAATTAATCATTTAGCCATGTACAGATTCTTAATATCAAAGCAATATGAATATTTTACTCCCTTTTAATTTATGCATCCAAAAAACTCTTGAAGGGTAAGAGATATGCCACTTTTCATTTACATAAGTATAGTCAAGCAAAGTAAGAACATAAGTTTAATGCAATGAAATTAACTACTAATATCAAGTATAATGTTAATGTACATCCAAAATCAATCATTAAAAATATATACTAGATCGAACTAAAATAATTACAAAGTCTTACATCTAATAAAATCAATAAAAACTTAACAACTCTTCCAAATGCATCTAATATCACTAATGCTATTTATCTCCATTTTAGGAAGCATTAAAAAGGAAATCAACTAGTCAGGAAGGAAATCAGTAATTAATTAGTGTGAACAAGTTTGTGATACTATATTTAGTCGGTAATAGTCCTTAATGCGATCTTAGACGTATTGAACTTTGCCTTGAAGTAATGTAAACTAAACCTTAAGAACATCAATGCGAGAGTATAATCATAAAATGGTCTAGAGGAGGGAGCCTTATCATCTATAGGCAAATTAACGGTGTGAGTCAAAAGAGACTCTTGAGTACTAGCGTTATATTAAGGAGCCACATTATTAGGTTATTGATGTTGCTGTTGCTGCTACAAATGGAGTTTAGTCATATGTTTATTAACTAATTGGCAACCCTTACAATGAAGAATATCATAACTAAAGAACAAGTCAAAGTTAACCTCATCATCAATAAATGGAAAATTGAAGTATGAAAGATAAGGCTAAGGATGGGGGTATATAGGATGTGTTGATTCTTTTTCTTAGTACTATTGAAGTTAAATATACTATTGAAAATAAAGTGACCAAGACTAATATTCTCACCCATCATGACAGTGGAAAGAAACCCAATATCATTGTTCCTGGAAAAGTGTAGCGTCCATTAGAAGAGACAATGTTATGTTGGATGAAAAGATGTGGGAACGAGAAATGGTTATAAGACCATAAATGTCTTTTGGTTTCTTAGTAATTTCTTCCTTGCCATCTAATTAAAAAATAACTTTGACTCTTTAGGATATGGAGTGAGGTCCAAGTTGATATTTGGTATGATAATTGTAAATAGCATAATTATCTGTTATGGGAATGCCAAAATATCATTCATGAAGTCATTAATGAGATGAATCTATATACTGTGAATCTCTGAGAAGACATGAGTGTCATCATAAAGAATTACATACTCTAATGTTGCAATGAAAAAGTCACACATTCATGGGATTTACTTAGTAGGTCTTTGTAAGTAAGAATTCTTGATGCATCTATTTTATTACAAGCATATGTTATAGTTATACTAAATATGGGTTGATCCCACAAAGATTTTGGTTAATTATGAACTATTCATAAACTTAATAACTAGACCAACATATATGATTGATTGAATAAGAAAGTAAAATAAATGATAAATCTAAATGACAAAGCAAAGTAATGATCAAGAATAAAAAATATTAATAAACTAGATTTACGTGATATTTCCTCTAAGCCTTTACTATATTCAATTGCATTTTGACTTAATGAATGATTCTAGTTTCATAGATCAGAATGATTCTAGTTTCATAGATCAGTAAGAATTCCTAACTTTAATCATATTCATTGTCAGTACATACAACCTTTGTTTTTAGATTAATCAATTGAATCTCTCGAATCATGACAACCTAAGAATGCATTAGTTCATTTTATGATCTCTGTTCATAGGTTATACCCTAACCTAGGAAGTTCTTATGACTTTCTTTAGAATAACTCACATTTAACCCACTTTATCCATGTTGTGATCTAACCACAAATCTCATCTCTTGAATCTTCATGCATAAATCAAATAATTAAATATTTCACTTTTTCTTATTTAATTCAATAAATTATAAAAATACAGATAAATTGTTAGAAGACTATTCGTTACACTAAAAGAATAAATTAAATATTACATTCTAGCATTCAGCATACCTAAACATATATTCCAATTAGTTATAAGTAAAAAAAGAATAAAAATGATAAATAAAAAAGAAACACGAGAAAAAGAGATCATTCTCATGAATCTTGAATCTTCAACAATCTTACATATATCCCAAGAATGACTTTATCTTGATCAAAAACTGATATAAAATGACTTCCCACTACTCTCCTACTATTTCATTGCTAAAGAACTCCTTTTCTTTTTGTCTTCTTTTCTTTAAATTTGAAACCCTAATTTTTATTAAGCTATATAATCCTAATTTGGGTCCAGTAGCAAGCTATGTTGTTATGTAATTTTAATTAAAAATCATCAACACCGATACGAGACCTACATAAGAACGTATTAATGTGGTGTATCTTAATCCAAGGGGTAATACAAAGGTGTAGGGCTATAAAGGAGAAGGAGCACAAACCTAACACTGTAACATATAGGTGACATATTTAGCAGTATTTCTCCAACTTATCCAAATTTGCTCAAGTTAATCCAATTCTCCTCTAATTTTGTTCTTTTTCCTTAAAAGGATATAAATAAAACTTGAAATAAAAGTACTTCTCATTTTAAATCTATATCCTCCAAAATCATCTAAAATACAAGCAATATTTTATGAAAATAATGTTAAAAGTAATGTATCACTAACATATAACAAACTTCCCCACACTTAAGGAGTTACTTATTCTCATGGAAACTAATTCCATCATTCAAACTCGAAAAAGAATAATTCCTAGAAATTGTTAAACATTCATTTAAACAAAATAGGAGCATTAGAAGCTTGTTTAAAGAGTCACCTAGCTTTTTATGTGAGAGTAAATACCATGTCATGGATACTCCTGACTATTCAACTCGGACATTATCTCAAATGATGACTACCACCTCTATAACTTCAACCTTTTAATGTTATAAAGCTATTCGAGTGAAATTATTTATGCTCATTTATAAAATATTTTCATATATTTTTTAGAGACAATAAAATTCTTAAAATACGTCACAAATACTCATTGCATACACATTTTACACAAAGAATATCATAATGTTTATAAAGTATCCATTCTCTATATTTATAAAACAAATTGAATCCACTTATTCACCAATACTTATAACTAGTTAAACAAACATTTCAAATCACCAAAATAATCAAATTCATAATGAATGGTATCCAATTGTGAGATCCAACATTAGTTGGAGAGGGTAACGAAGTACGCCTTATAAAGGTACGGATACCTCTCCCTTACAGATGTGTTTTCCATGGCCTAACGGACTGGATCCCATCAGAACTCCGAGGTTAAATGTGCTTGGGTGAGAGTAGTTCTAGGATGGGTGACCTCTTGGGAAGGCCTCGGGAAAAGCAAAACCGTGAGAGCTTGGCTAAGTCAAGGCCCAAAGTGAACAATACCTGTGAGCAGGTGATCTAGACTGTTACAAGAGTGGTATCAAAGCTGGTACCCGAACCGTTGTGCCAGCTAGGTTGGACGCCAAAGAGGGTCTGGCCCTAAGGGGGTGAAAAATGTGAGATCCCACATTGGTTAGAGAGGGAAATGAAGTACGTCGTATAAGGGTATGAATATCTCTCCCTTACAGATGCGTTTTTCTTGGCCTAACGGACTGGATCCCATCAGAACTTCGAGGTTAAACGTACTTGGGTGAAAGTAGTTTTAGGATGGGTGATCTCTTGGGAAGGCCTTGTGAAAAGCAAAACCGTGAGGGTTTGGCTAGGCCAAGGCCCAAAGCAGACAATATCTGACCGTGAGGGCTTGGCTGGGCCAAGGTCCAAAGTTGACAATATCTGTGAGCGGGTGATCTGGGCTGTTACAAGATTAGTATCAGATCCAGTACTTGAACTGTTGTGCTAGCTAGGCTAGAACCCAAAGAGGGTCGGGCCCTAAGGGGGTGAAAATATGACATCCTACATCGATTAGAGAGGGAAACGAAGTATGCCTTATAAGAGTACAGATACCTCTCCTTTACAGACACGTTTTTCATAGCCTAATGGATTGGATCCCATCAGAACTCCGAGGTTAAATGTGCTTGGGTGAGAGTAGTTCTAGGATGGGTGACCTCGAGAAAAGCAAAACTGTGAGAGCTTGGCCCAAAGTAGACAATATCTATGAGCGGGTGGTCTGGACTGTTACAAGAGTGGTATCAAAGGCGATACCCAAACTGTTGTGTCAGTCAGGCTTGGCCCCAAAAAGGACTGGACCATAAAAGGGGTTGGAGAGTGTGAGATCCCATATCGGTTGGAAAGGCGAATGAAGTACGCCTTATAAGGGTACAGATACCTCTCCCTTATAGACGCGTCTTTCCAAAGGTGGAAAGAGAAAAACCGTGAGGGCTTAGCTGAGCTAAGACTCAAAGTGGACAATATCTGTGAGCGAATGATCTGGGCTCTTACAAGAGTGATATCAAAGCCAGTACCCGAACCATTGTGCCAGCTAGACTGGGCCCTAAAGAGAGTCGAGCCTTAAGAGAAATGAAAAATATGAGATTCCACATCAGTTAGAGAGGGGAACGAAGTATGCCTTATAAGGGTACAGATACTTCTCCTTTACAGACGCGTTTTTCATGACGTAATAGACCAGATCCCATCAAAACTCTGAGGTTAAATGTGCTTGGGTGAAAGTAGTTCCAAAATGGATGACCTCCTGGGAAGGCCTCGGAAAAAGCAAAACTGTGAGAGCTTGGCTAGATCAAGGCCCAAAGCGGACAATATCTGTGAACGAGTGATCTGGGCTGTTACACTAATAGTATGCTTTTAAAGAAAAATAATTTTTCAAGAATTGCTTCTTATTAATAAAGTTAAGAAAATTTTGTTATGTTTGAGTATGATATATATTCATGCTCCTATAATCCCTTCCCACACTTAAAATAAATATTTTCCTTAATATTTCAAACATGCAATAACAATAACATAATAAAAAGGAAAAGGAAATATAATAAAGGAATTGACCTTTCCTGAGTTGACATATATGATCCAAGTCTAGATGAAATTCTATTTCCTTTGATTTTCCATCAAAGTGTTGATTTTAATCTAACAAGGTTGGCGAAATGTAGGTCAAAAGGAAGAATACTACATATATATATAGTCGTCAAGAGTGTTAACACAAATTAAAAACATAAGTACAAAAGATAGACAAATCATTCCTATAAAAGAGGTAGAGGTATCGACGGTGGTATATAAGGGACTGTTGCCCTCTGGTCCTTTAGATCATTAAAAGAAATTATCTCTATGAGGCTCCTAATAAAGGACTCGTTAGCTACTGTCTATGTATCATCATGATCACCCACCTCTCTACCTACTATAAGAATAGTTGTCTCCTCTTGTAATGATGCGGCAGTCTCCTTCAGCTCTTTATAATCTTCATCCTCAATATCGTCCCCTCTAACTGATTTCTTTGCATCTCCCTTTAGCATCACTCAATTTTCCTCAAGCTTTATGAGCTAAAGCTCTATCTCTTTATATGTAGTAGGCTTCTTTGGTTGCATTAGTAAAAGGTAAGATTTCTACTCCTAAATGTTGCATAACCATCGTTATGATGTCACCTAGCCAGTGCATGTAATCTTATAGTTAAGTGTGGATGGCTAGGTTACTAGTGTAGAGGATGGTAATAAAGGTGGAGTTAGTGCTTGCTCCATACACACAGTCTGGTCCTCTTAGATTGGAGCCCCCTTTGTAGCTCATGGTGGTCCATCTACAAATGTGAAATACTGTCCTCGATTTTCTCTTCAGAGCTCCATCATCTACATGACTAGTAACATCTCCATTGTGATGGGTATGGAAGTGGTGGCTACTATCAGGTCTAAGCCATCAACTATTACATCCAAGCCTCTTGCTAGTTATATAATGACTGAGTCGCTACTGATAATGCCAAAGTTAGCCTGGTTTAGGTAGTCACAGATTAATGCGATGAAGATGATTCCAAAGTGTTTCCTTTCATCCATATATAAAATAAATGAGGAAAAGGTTGCTCCTGCTTATTACTTTCATGTTCTCCATTCTCATCTAAAGTGAATGCATCGAAAGATTCTCATGGATTACATCATTAAAAATTTGAATCCTGATGCCTTAATTTTGTGGGGGTTGATAAGGATACATAATGGCCTTCAATCACCAATAGTTTTGTGAATCTATGTTCGACTAGGCCTAATCTAGAAAGATCCTACTAGGTGTTAAGGTCTTTGCTTGCTTTGTATTATGGAAACTAATATGGACCACAAATTGATTATAAATGATGTTGTGATCTACACCTCCAACCTAAACTTAAGCACATAGGTATCCTCTCATGACATCTTGGTATCCTTTATCTCCATCTTATATATGAACTCAGGAGTTATCTTCTAATAAACCAACTCTCAAATATTAAACAAATCAAATCACCCATTAAAAGAAAAGATTTCATGCACGATGTCATTAAGATCTATCTCCCTCAGCATGTCCCAATCTTTGTGCATAGGTACCTTAAACTATTGAGTCTAGAAGGTCTAGTACTTTTTTGTTGCATCTTTATCTTAAAATGCGGTAACGAATGATTTGACTACTCTTGTGGCTTAACTAACACCTGTGGCTCAATTGGAGTGGTTGGCGCTGGTGCTTGTAATAGTCTCAATTGCCTCCTAGGAGCATATGTCTTTAGAGTAGTCATGCATGTTGATGTGAAAACATCTACTTTAGCCCTCTTACATGGTAGTGGTGCTGTAGGTTTCTAAGTGGTCTCAATAGGCTCTAAATTCTTGCTATGATATGATTTCTAAAAAAAACCATCAATAAGTATTCAAAAATAATTATTGACATCACAATTGTATAAGTGCAGAGTATAATGCAATAAAACATAAAACAAAGTAATGCATTCGCTACAGTCATCTATTCCATATGGAGGGAAAGAAATAAAAGAATCTATAAAAAAGTTGAAGAAGATATACATTAGCTAGTAGATTATATTATAAATTGGGTTCAAACGATTTTCATTGCCAACTATAAACAAAATTCATTTAGTTACATAATGAGAAAAGATTGGTTGTTGTAATATTTTTTTATAGTAGGTATTTTGTTGTATATGTTCCTAATGTGATTTTGTAGTTGGATCATATGACTCATTGTAATGGTGCATGGTAGCTTTTGTTAGTTTAATATATTTTCATTAATCTTTTAAAAGAATATATTTCTTTGTTTGTTTGTCAATTATGCATGCATGATGTAACCATCACTAACATCCTATAATGTTAAAATTTCAACTTCATAAATCCTTTATCCTAGTCTATAAACTATGCCAACCAATTTCACAAATTGAACTCACTAAAATAGCTAAGATAATTTACACCTGGCATCTTGTACCATAATTAGCACACATATTCATAATTCATCTAAGTTAATTTCCTATGACCCTAAAAATAATGCTTAATGGATATTTGATTAACCATAAACATAAAATAGAATTAAGAACTTTAAATGATCCATATTGCATAGAAATAACTATAATAAAAGTATTGTAGTAAAAGTACATAGATGAAGCTAAAAATTATTTGATAGAAGTGAAAATAAATGCTAGTTACTCTAAAATTTATTGTTAAGAAATTGAAATAAAGAAGAAAAAAAATTATGGAAGGCATTACAAGTTGATCCTAAAATAAAATCAGTATTGGTCTGAAAGTGTAACAGGCGTCAAACTAGTGATTTGCACTTTAAGGATATATGAAGAAATAATTGGAAGAGTTGTCATAGTCTCCTCCAATCTTACTCCCAATTCTTTCTTTATGTAAAGAAACCCTAACTAAAATCTTAATGTCAAATGATGTTGTCACTAGCCTCTAAAGTCTCCTTCATAGAACCCAAATAAGAGTATTTAACCCTATTTTGGGTTAAGGATGTAGATTATGATGGATTCTTAAATTATTAATGTATTATTTGATTATTAGTTTGATTGGATTTATTCTCTTTATTTTTAATTATTGAATTTGTTACCAGTCATTGTAGATTCAATATAAGGAATCATATAAAGGTATAAAGTATGATCCATGTACTTGGAGAATATAGACCTTAAATCTAAAGAACAAAAATTTCCTAGCCTACTGTAGTAACAGAAAAGATTAACTAAACTTGATGAATTTGGTTTAGATTAGGCATTGAAAGTTGGTAGTTACCAATTTGAATTTCATGTAAGTGATCCCTAAAATCTTAATATTTTATTATCTTAATTTATCTTTGTTGTTTTAATTGCTTTATAGTAGTTAGTTTCATATTTTAAGTATTTTTATTTTATTTATTTGTCTAGGATTAATAGACATAGTAATATAGTCCTTGTGAGATTAAGTTTTATAAACTTGCTACAATCAATTATATACACCTGCAGATAGATTCAACAAATTAGAAATATCATTGTATTTTATAAAAAATCTTTCTCACCTAAAAGATAATAATACATAATTATTATAAAACCTTATATGTAAGATTTTAAATGGTACAAATATACTTTCCTTACAAGAGTATTGCTAAGTAAAGAATTCTTACTCTTTTAGGAGAAAAAAGTTAGAAATAAAATTAGGAAAATCACAATGATCAAGTACCTCACAATATATTAATGTTTGGGGAATTAATTAGTTATACCCAAAAATAAGGCATAAAATTATGTTAGATATGAATTTATAGAAGCAATTAAAATGTGAAATGTTTATAAACAAAAATAATTAGGATCATTTTCAACAAATTAATGTCTCTTACAACGATAAAACTTGTAAGAGTTGTAGTAAAACTTCACAAAAAAAAGTACATTAATACAAATAAAAACAAATATCTTGGATGGAAAAGAATGAAACGATATAAATGATTTAGAGAAAAAACCAAAATTTAAACAAAAAAATAAAAATTACCACCTTGTCCTATTTCGAGAAACATAACTTGCTATAAATATGAAAAGAAGTGTCATGCTGCTAAATATTATATGTTTTGAACTAAGGGAGTTTTCAATTCTTATTTTGATGAAAACAACAAATAACTACTACAAGTGATTTATTTTTTATGCCATAAAAAAGGGCAATGCGAAAGCTATTTAAAATCATATAGTACTGAAATCAAAAGACACCTTATAAAGACTACAAATAAAATTGAGAAATCAAATTATCACAACTTCATATCTGGTCGGGTCGGTCATGCTGGGCCCGAACCTAGTCGTAACGACCCATGGGCCGATCGGTCCATTCTTCAAAGACCAATCTTATACCTAATGGCTATGTCAAACCCAGGTCCAATCCACTCTCTCCTTAGCCCATTCGAAGGTGAGAGTCTTCCATGCATACGTAAAGACCTAAACCTAGTTGCAGTTCCATATATAAGGTATAATTCTCCCATAAGAGAGGTACGTGATCATAAACCCTAATCTTCTTCGTTCACAACGATCCTACCTACACCAAAAAGACTGACTTGAACGTCGGAAGGGCTTATCGGGAAACAACCCCCGACGTACCTTCCTTGTTTTGCAGGAACCTTCAAGCCGGAGCTTTCGTAAGAATCAACCAACTCCATGGATCCAAACGGCAATATGCAACCTCGCCAAAACCTGGCTGAGCCAAATGGCGCCCATCGTGGGACCCGACTTCAGGATACCATGTTCAGAAACACGCAGATCAGTCAGACGGCAGCAACAAACCCTGATATAGCCACTGTCGCGGCTCTGGCGTTGCAACGGATGGGTTTGCAGTTACCTGTTACCCTGCCACCGACACACCATGCTTCCCGCACGCAGTCTTCGAACCCGGATGATCAACCGCAACCTCAAAACCTAGAACAAGAAGAACAGAGCGCAGCCTTGGAAGATAACGCTGGAACCAGCGTGCGCCCGAATCTCCAGCACCTCTCTGATGCAGATCCTCTTGCGCCTGCACACAGCACCCTTACTCGAAAACAGATAGAGGAAGCGGCTGATCTGTTGATTCGCCAGATTTTACAATCTCAACCGATGCAACAACAGCTATCCGCACGGCCGGCTAGTGTAACAACCGATCGCCACCCTGCTGAAGCCCTAGAGAAAATCGTGGACGATCAAATTAATGCAGCCATGAGCTTTCGCCCAGATTGCCCAACAGTCTAGTATAGCTCTCCCTTTACTCCGGGAATCTTGGATAGCCTACCAGCACCCGGCACCAAAATACCGACGCCCGAAAAATATACTGGAAAGACCTACCTCCTGGATTACCTACAGCACTTCCAGTCCATGATGAATCTACATTGCGTTCCGGACGCCATTCAGTGTAAGGCCTTCTGTACGGCCTTTCAAGAGGGAGCTCGGCGATAGTTTAATAGCTTGCCCCCGAGCTGTATCACATGTTTTGAAGATTTCAGGTTATTATTATTCCTAAACCAGTTCGTCACTAATAAGCGGCCGCAAAAGACAGCCTTGGAGGTGATGCAATTGACCCAGGGGCGGAATGAAAGCTTACGGGAATTTATCACTCGGTTCAATAATGAAGCGGTCGAGGTCCCCGACCTCACTTTCTCGTCTATGTTGGCAACACTCATGAACAACACGAGAGATGAGGAGTTCAAAAAGTCGTTGGCCCTCGATCAGTCTCGATCCGTTCAGGAAATAAGAAACAGGGCGGATAAATACATTCAGCTCGAAGAAGTGCTGAAAAATACGAAGTGTAGGTCGGATGATC
>JANTNU010000008.1:17206238-17218963 GCA_024752395.1 Erythroxylum havanense
TGAACTTCTCAGCTTCTTGGATGCTTTCTCGGGCTACCATCAAATTCAGATGAGCCTCGAAGACGAAGAGAAGACTGTCTTCATAACTGACCAGGGCACGTACTGTTATCAAGTAATGCCGTTCGGCTTGAAGAATGCAGGGGTCACTTATCAATGGCTTGTCATGGAGGTTTTTAAGAAACAGATCGGTCGATCTATTGAAGCTTATGTAGATGATATGGTGGTTAAAATTAAGATGGTTGCCGAGCACGTGGGAGATCTAAAAGAAGTCTTCCAGACCCTCGACAAATTTCAGATGAAGCTGAACCCAAAAAAATGCGTCTTTGGTGTAGCCTCCGGAAAATTCCTGGGGTTCATGATTACTCAACGAGGGATTGAAGCTAATCCAGAGAAGATCGAAGCTATCGTCCAAATGCCTTCGCCGCGATGCTTAAAAGAAGTACAGATATTGACCGGTCGGATAGTCTCTCTGAGCATATTCGTTTCAAGATTGGGGGATAAGTGCCTCCCATTTTTTAAAATTTTAAGGAAAGCGGATGTAACCCAGTTTCAGTGGCCGAAGGAGTGCGAAAGAGCTTTCCAACACTTGAAGCAGTATCTAACAAGTCCACCTATTCTGCAGAGCCCCATTGAGGGAGAAACCCTAATTATCTATCTGGCGATCACAGAGGGGGCAGTCAGTGCGGTTCTGGTTCGATCGGATGGTAAGGAGCAATTTTCGATCTACTACGTCAGCAAGGTACTGAGCGGGCTGGAAACACGGTACGCGCCCATAGAAAAGTTAACTCTTTCCTTGATAACTGCGACGTAAAAACTGAGACCGTATTTTCAAAGTCATACCATTGAGGTGTGGAACGATCAGCCTCTCAGGCAATGCCTCCAAAAGCCTGAGACCTCTGGGCGGTTAATAAAATGGGCGGTAGAGATGCGGGAGTTCGACATACAATATAAGTCTCGGACGACGATTAAGGCACAGGTGTTGGCAGACTTCATTGCAGAAATGAGCCAACCTAAATCGCAGGGTGAGCAATGCCCTGCCTGGAGTTTATTCGTTGACGGGTCGTCCAACGCTGAGGGATGCGGAGCAGGAGTGGTATTGATTAGCCTGCATATGGAACAAAAGGTGGAATACGCCCTTCGGCTAGGATTCAAGGCCTCCAATAATGAGGCAGAATACGAGGCTCTGATAGCCGGCCTCCAATTGGCTAAGGAAATGGAGGTAAAACATCTGAAGGTATATAGTGATAGCCAAGTGGTAGTCGGTCAAGTCACTGAACAGTATGACGCCAAGGGGAACAGCATGATCAAGTACCTGGAGCTAGTAAAGCAGGAGTTAAGTAATTTCGAACAGTACTCGATCAGCAGGATAGAACGAGCTCAAAATGCTAAGGAGGATGTGCTCTCCAAAATGGCCTCAGATCAAGACGCCAAAAATAACGTTCTAGTCGAACGACTAGATCACCCTAGCATTCAAAAAGCCAAGGAGGTTTTTGATGTAGATACCGGTCGATCAAGTTAGATGGAATCGATCAGACGATACCTCCTAGAGGGAACACAACCAGAAGAAGCGTTGGAGGCCAAGAAACTGAGAATAAAAGTGGCTGAATACGCGATCATTAATGGGACCCTATAAAAGCGATCTTACGATTGGCTACTGCTGCGATGCTTGAATGAAGAAGAGGCAAAACAAGTGATGGCCGAAGTCCACAAAGGAATGTGTGGAAATCACGTAGGAGGCAGAATGTTGGCTCATAGGCTGATCAGACAGGGGTATTACTGGCCGACAATGAGGAAAGACTACCAGAATAAAGTCGACCGATGTGAGACTTGCCAGAGAAACAGTGGCTTGTCTCATCAGTCGACCGAGAGGATGCAGATAATGAGTCATCCTATCCCTTTTGCTCAATGGGAATGGATATACTGGGGCCTTTCCCTCTCGGTCCCGGAAAGAAGAGGTTCCTGGTAATGGCAGTGGAGTACTTCACCAAATGGGTAGAAGCGGAAGCGGTCGCTACAATTACCGAGCAGAAGGTGGAGAGCTTCGTAAGGAAAAATATACTAAGTCACTTCGGGATGCCTATGGTGCTAGTTTCAAATAACGGTCGGCAATTCGATAATGATACCGACTAAAGATAAGGCTACAGTTGCCATTCAGGTTTTTTAACGGCCCACACCCTCATTATCATCAATAATGGGGTTTTCAAATTTCTTGGCAAGAAGGAATTTCATTAAATTTGGCAGAGTAGAAAATCCCATCGACATTGCTCGGTCGGGTCCCCAAGACAAGATCCTTGGGACTATAGCTCGGCCTCGACTACCGATCGACCAAGTTGCCAAGACAAGATCCTTGGAAGTGTTGATCGACTTCGACATCGCTCGACCGGGTCGCGAAAACAAGATCCTTGGGACTATAGCTCGGCCTCGACTATCGATCAACCAAGTTGCCAAGACAAGATCCTTGGAACTGTCGATCGACTTGGACATCGCTCGGCCGGGTCGCCAAGACAAGATCCTTGGGACCATAGCTCGGCCTCGACTACCGGTCGACCAAGTTGCCAAGACAAGATCCTTGGAACTGTCGATCGACTTCGACATCGCTCGGCCGGGTCGCCAAGATAAGATCCTTGGGACCATAACTCGGCCTAGACTACCGATCGACCAAGTTGCCAAGACAAGATCCTTGGAACTGTCGATCGACTTCGACATCGCTCGGCCGGGTCGCCAAGACAAGATCCTTGGGACCATAGCTCGGCCTCGACTACCGATCGACCAAGTTACCAAAACAAGATCCTTGGAACTGTCGATCGACTTCGACATCACTCGACTGGGTCCCCAAGACAAGATCCTTGGGTCCATAGCTCGGCCTCAACTACCGATCGACCAAGTTGCCAAGACAAGATCCTTAGAACTGTCGATCGAAATAGACTTTGACATCGCTAGGCCGGGTCGCCAAGACAAGATCTTTGGGACCATAGCTCGGCCTCGACTACCGATCGACCAAGTTGCCAAGACAAGATCCTTGGAACTGTCGATCGACTTCGACATCGCTCGGCCGGGTCACCAAGACAAAATCCTTGGGACCATAGCTCGGCCTCGACTACTGATCGATCAAGTTGCCAAGACAAGATCCTTGGAACTGTCAATCAACATCGACTTTGACATCGCTCGGCCGGGTCGCCAAGACAAGATTCTTGGGACCATAGCTCGACCTCGACTACCGATCGACCAAGTTGCCAAGACAAGATCCTTGGAACTGTCGACCGACTTCGACATCGCTTGGCCAGGTTGCCAAGACAAGACTCTTGGGACCACAGCTCGGCCTCGACTATAGATCGATCAGGTTGCCAAGATAAGATCCTTGGAACCATCGATCGACCTTGACTAACGCCCGGCCAAGATCCCAAGACAAAATCTCAAATCGTTCGGCCCTATTATCACTAGGCCTAATTCACTCGATCGGCGCGCATTGAGCGCGTTCATTCGCGACCTGCTATTCGAAGGGAGAAATATTTAACACATCAAGGATAATAAAAAATGAGCTTTCATTTCTTTGAACAAAGGTTCTGGCCACAAGCCCGACCAGGTGAGCTTAAGGAGGAAGATTACTTTGATCCTCCGGCAGGAGAGGAAGGGCCAGCAACAGGAGTAGCCAGGTCGGCAGGAGAGGAAGGGCCCGTGTCCGAGCCGGGAAAGTACAGGCCGGCAGACACATTGGGGAAAGGCAACGGAGAGACATCCTCGTCCCCTTCCGAGCTCAAGTCCAGCTCCTCATCCGGAATCAATACTTGTTCCCCCCGACCATCTCCTTCATTCCTTCCAAAGAAAGGTCGAGACCAGCGGGAAGCATCGGCTCGGAGTATTCCTCAAATGAAGGGCACTCTGACCCCTCAGGAACGTGAGCCTCATGGCACTTCCTCAAGATCAAAAGGCCTAAGTCGCAAGCATATTCTAAGCATTCCCCATGGAGGAACCGCCTCTGCCACCGCTTGATCGCCTCAACCCTTTGTTTTTTGATGGAGCCTCGCAACTCCCTCAATATATCCTCGGTCCTGTGTTGGCCCTCCACCGCCGCTTGACAATCTTGGCGAAACTTCTTGCTATGCTCCCGCTCTGTCTCCACCGCCTTCTTCAGCTCATCCCTCTCCACAGCCAGTTGACTCCTCTCCTCCTCCTCCGTAGCTAGTTGAGCCCTCAAAACGCCTATCTCTTCCTCCCGAGATTTCTTCTCCCCCTCTAAGGAAGAGTTTTGAGCCTGAAAGAGGTCTCTCTCCTCCTTGACCCCTGAAAGCTCGTCCTTCAAATCCTTCATTTGCTCATGGAGGTCCTGAACTTCTCGGTCCAGAGTCTCCAGACGCTGCAGTACTGCGAAGGACATCACCGCACTCCGTATACAGCTACGAACGAGTTGGGGCCCTAACTCCTGATTGCTCAGTTTGTCCATGAGCCTCTCGTCTACCGGGCGGGTGATCCTTTCAGCAATATGACAGGAAACCTCGATGTCCCCGATCGAGACAGTTTTGGCCAATTTGATTGCCACTACCCAGGGTTGGTGGCTCGCCCCTTCCCTTTGCCTTTTCCCTCCTTCTCTTTCCCGCTTTGATTTGGCGGGCCGGACGGTAGATCATCGAGCCTAATCAACCTAGGCGGCTCCACTTCCTCCTCCTCCTCTTCTGAACCCACCGCTTGGCCCGCACTTGCTGGCACGATTGGCAAAGACGTTGATACATTGGGACGATCTTCAATGGGCGGAGGAGCCAACAACATTGTAGAACGGCCGGGCTCCATTGTAGGAGGGGCGCCTTCACTGGTCTCTGCCTCCCTCTGCTTCTTTCCTTTGGCCCGCTGTTTGGATCTTGGATGAGAGGAGGACCAGGCAAAATTGCTTATCCTTGCCATGGCTGTACAGTAATAAACACAAGTCAGAAAGCAAAACTAATGCTCAAAAACGCTTCAAGTAATGTAAATACGAAGGTTCAACCAGACGGGGCGGTTTCCTCTCTTAGCCCGCTAATTTGGGGCGGGGGATCGATTAAAAAGGAATCAGCCAAGGCCCCCCAAAATATCCCTGGACCAGCCGAGCGAAGTCTTATCGGTCGAGCTCTTTTATGCGACCAACCACTGCCCACTCCTCTCTACTAAGGGATATGCTCGACGTGTCGTTCCACTGCTCGACTAAAGGATACCTCCACGGCTGGGACTCAAAGGAGGATCCTGGGGGTTTCACAAAGAAGTACTTAGTTCGCCAAGCGGAGACTTTCGAAGCTGTTCTGGCCTGGCAATATCGGGCGTCTCTATACTGCAGAGAAGGGATCCCGGCCCCAGAGCTCGGACTCTGGCTCATCCTCAAAAAGTGACGCAAGATGCCAACCGAGGGCGAATGACCGAATTGATGGCACAATAACGCCAAACCATTAATAAACTTCCAGCTATTCGGAGGAATTTGGCTCGGCATCAGCTGGTAGGCAGTGCACACCTCGTCGACAATTGGGTCGTACGGAAGCCTCATGCCACCAACCGAGAAAAAGCTATCAGAAACGGCAAAATATTCACTCAAGTTGTTGTAGATTCGCTCGTCCCCCAGAGCCAGTCGGGGTCCCCAGGACGTGGGGATGTTATTTCTAAGTATTGACCGATTCAACTCCCTTACGGTCATCGTCGACACATTTCTCGGCGACGCCTCCACTACCAACCCATCCTTCCTTTCTCTCGTCGATATTTCTTCAACACCTTTTACCATACTTCTAGAACTGGCCGTCGACATGCTTACCAAGAAGAGAACTTTTGAAAAGAAAACTTTAGAGGAGGAGACGAGAAAAAAGGACGTACCTATTTAGTGATTTGAGATGGGGAAATCGGACGACAGTTGAAGGAAATTTCTGGGAACTGAGAGCAAGAAAGAGCAAATGAAAGCAGGGTGGAAGCAAGAACGAAAAAAACGTGAAGAAAACCCACAGTATATTGATCCTGAGTACTTATGGAAGATCGGTCGAGCGGAAGTCCCAATCAAAGCGCGACGTATGGAGGAAATCCGAACAAACTCGGACACGCGACAGAATCCGAGTCAAGGAGAATTAGGGTTATTCGATACCCTAAGCGGCGCGACAGTTGAAAGGACGTGCATGACAGCTGCATAACGGTTACAAGGACGATACATTTCAGATTCTGAAAAGTTGTCAGAGGGCACGCGCCATCAGTTATAATTAAATACAGTGCCCTCACGCACTCAACATAGATGATCGTCTGAACTCTCTTGATACGAGCTGTCACGCAATAATGAATACCAATCGATCGAGACACCCGACCGATCGATCCCAATGCGAACGATCACACGCTACATCTCAATGCCTGATCGATCGATCCCAATGCGAACGATCGCGTGCTACATCTCAATGTCCGACCGATCGAGCCCATTACGAGCTGTCTTACGTACGAGCTACAAGACCTCTACATACTCCTCCGACCCTTCTCTTCGCTCAGACTCGAGGAGTAGGGGGCTTATGGTCGGGTCGGTCGTGCTAGGCCCGAACCTAGTCATAACGACCCGTGGGCCGATCGGTCCATTCTTCAAAGACTAGTCTTATACCTAATGGCTATGTCAAGCCCAAGTCCAATCCGCTCTCTCCTTAGCCCATTCGCAGGTGAGAGTCTTCTATACATATGTAAAGACCTAAACCTAACTGCAGTTCCATATATAAGGTATAATTCTCCTATAAGAGAGATACGTGATCAGAAACCCTAATCTTCTTCGTTCACAACGATCCTACCTACACCAAAAAGACTGACTTGAGCGTCGGAGGGGCTTATCGGGAAACAACCCCCGGCGTGCCTTCCTTGTTTTGCAGGAACCTTCCAGCCGGAGCTTTCATAAGAATCAACCAACTCCATGGATCCAAACGACAATATGCAACCTCACCAAAACCTGGCTGAACCAATATCCATTTAGGGAAAGGATAAAATCAAGAAGATTAAGTCATGAAAAGTATATCAATACTATTCTAATTCTTGTTACATCTCCTAAGTAGACTCATCATGCATGTCAAATTCACAGTACTATAAGTTAATGCACTGTTATTTTGTTAGTGCATTAGTTAATATATTATATACCACGAGTTTGATTTAATAGTGATTGATATATTGGTCAAACCAATATGGCTATTTGGTCATGTGCCAAAATAGTCGACCAATGTCATTGTTACTAGTTATTATAACAACTAGTTTTTGTATCTAATAATATTTTTAAACTAATATGACTATAAATTATTTTAAAAAAAATATGACTATAAATTCTAGAGTATTCATTTTTTGAATGCTTTTATCACAATTGGGTGTTATAAGAACACAATTAAAAGAGTTTTAACACATTTATACATTCATTTCAACGTGACTGTAAGCCTTAAAGTATTGAAGTGAGCAAGAATACCAAGGATTATTCAAGTTGTAAAGTTAATTTAGGATCTAGTCTCTTACCTTTGATTGATTTAAAAAGACTTGTGGTTAATGTTCACCTTTAAGAAAGATTGTAATAGGGTTACTCTTTATTGGGATAAACAAAGATTGTTGTAAGAAGGTTTCTCTTCATCTAATTGAATGAAGATTTTAGTGAAAACCTAAATGAGTACCTAGGAATAGATGCAGATAAAGTTTGTTTGTTAAATCACTATAAAATTAGTTTCTAGCCTCCCTTCCCTACTCTCTTTACCTTACTTTTGTTTGATTGCACTTATTGTTATTGTCATTCCATACTATCATTCTATTTCAACTTGATTAACTCACAATTTCAAGTAGCAAAAGGATTTTTAAATTCATCAGCACTTAATTTACTTCTCTCTTGAGTGTCATTAAGGAACAACCATAGGATTAATAAAAAAGAACTTCAATTAAATTAGAAAATATCATACATAGTACAAATTTTAATGATATAAGATAGTAAAAGTTTTGAAGGGCATTTAGATAATGAGTCCAATAATGATGATTTATTATTAGAAGAAACTAGTATTTCTAGATAATGATTGGTTCGAAGATGGCGAAGAAAAAAAGATAAACAAATTTATTTATTAACAAAAGATCAGAATTTTCACTTAAAAGTTATAAACCACATCCAAAGATCCCAATTATCAAAAGTTCAGTTTATTAAATTACAACAATCTTTTGAAAACCTTACCTAAAACTTGTAAAATTCTTCCTCTTCTGACGACCTAACAAATATCCTTAATAAAGCCTAGAAATTTGAAATTAAAAAAAATACAACTAATGCTGACATAAAATCCAGCAAATTTACGATAAAAACATCATTTTTATAGTTGAAAACAATCATCATATAATAATTTCAGGAACGCCCTTTACAAACCTTGCAGAAGTATTTTGTTTATTACAGCTAGTAAAGATAACCAGTTCCACTACTCACATATTAAAAATGACATTATTAAGTTAAAAAAAACAAGACAAGGAAAATTACAATTTCTATACTCCTTTCTTTTCAAACCAGATCTTTTGATTAAAAGCCTTTGGCTTTGTTTTACAGAATCATCACCAACATATTTCCACGCTTACCCTTGCAATGGTGGGTGGATGACGAGATGAAGAACCCCATATACATGTTCTAAAAACGAATATCCAGTCAAGATGCTGGAGAGAGAGCCAAAAGAATCAGAATTAAAGTAAGTCCGGGTTTCACCACTTGCTATAGCCCTAACTTTCTGGAGAACCAATCTGATAGGTTAGCTATTACGAATCCTGCAAATACCTGCAACCATGCATCCATGGAATACAAGGATTCAAAGATCAGTAGGACAAATTAAGACATCTAATAATTATTGCTAAACCATTAGGACTTGGTAGAATATCAAAGTTCTTGAATAAAGAGTATATAGATGTAGGAAGGTCCTAACTACATGTCAAAAAGCAGAGTATACTTATGAAAATGCCATCACCTGAGCAGAGCCAAGAATGTATATTGCAGAATAATGCCGGCCATGAATCACCATATCAGCTACCATAGCAAGAGGGATGGTGAGTGACATGCCTAAAGTGGCAACCAATGGAGTCGTCCATACGACACATAATGCCCTAGGAAGATATGAGATTTTTAGGGCATGGTTACTATGGTTATTGCATCTAACGCAATAACATCAAAAGGTTATTTTTAATTTACCAAAAGTAATCTGAGAGGACGCTTCCAACAAAGCCATTTGCAAGAACGACTTCATCCATTTTGGCCGAGTGTGGAATTGCAAACTTAGGTTCAATTCCCAAAGCTGTCAACGGCAAAACTAAAAGGGAAGGGAAAAAGAGATGATTTAGATTGGCAAGCAGACATGTAAGACAAACCAACCTCAGGAATTAGTAAGCAAATCGTAGCGATTAGAATGAAACAGTTTGATTGCTTGCCAAAGGGGACCACAGTGAAAAGAACGGAAAAGAAAATCAATTAAGTCCATGATCAACACTTCAACAGATTTGGAAAATGAGATTTAGAGGTCTAAAGCCCTAGCCATGAACCCCATGACCATATCTTTGTTTTGTACATAATAGTTATCCAGTCAAAGAAATAGGAGTAAGATGAAACGCTTTCCATTCAGCCACTGAATGACTAGTTTGTTCTAGAGAACTATACTCCTACAACTCTACGAATCTAAAATAACATTTTCAGACAATAAATTAAACCATATGGAGCACTTACCCACCCACCACAAGGCTACAAGTGTACACAATCCAATATATCCAAACAACTTTTGAACATCGGCCCTCTCTCCTTCTTCACCTGTAAGCTTTTTTAGCAGGACTGCAGCAATAATTCTATGTTGAGTTATCATAATAATACAAGAACGTCCCAAACTACCAAACGAAGGGAATAAATTCATCATGAATGAATTGAGAGTAAGACTGTCTGAACCTGTAAATAGCCCATATGACATGGCTGACAGAAGGCCAAAAAGGTCTCCAACAAGAGATCGTTTCCCATTTCTGAACACAGATATGAAACACCAAACTCAAATTTAAAGAGAATCCAAGCTATCATGATGGTGAATACAACAGAAACCATGGCTACCATGCAAATAAATTGCTTGAAGAATTCATATGACAATGCCTGAAAACATTGACTGAACATCACAAGTTCAAAAGAATTTTTAAAAAAAAGATGCTGCATAAGATGCAAAAAAAAGGAAGGGAATGGGTGACTTCTGCAGACAATGCAAAAAAAGATGCTTACATTGAATGGTTTAGTTGTGAATCGTCTGTAGCCCATGTTTTACCCATGGTAGTCATGACAACACCAAACATGCTCACAAGGACAGCTATAATTTTTGCAGCATTTAGGGAATCTTGGCCCAGTAATCGACCAATAAAAAGTGTAAAAAGTCCTGAAGTTGATGACAATACTGTTGTGCTTGCAACACTTGTACGTGCAAGTGCAGCATTTGATAAATACTGCACAATACAAAAATCATAAACCAATTCCTCTTAAAATTACAATAAACTTATCCAAGTACATTTAGGAAATAGCATATGTGATCTCTAGAAGTCAATCTAATCTTAAAAGAGGAATATATCTCAGATATTGTTATAAATAAACTTATTTTGGCAATGAATGCCTCCTCAAAAGAAGCAAAAGAAGAACTCATGTTCCCAGCACACTCAGCAACTCCTGAGAACATGTAAATGTATTCTTAAATATCCATACCACAGCATTGAAATAAACTTCAAAGTTCAGAAAAAAGTCTGATTGACAAAGAAACCTATACACACCAAAATCTTCATGCATGAAATTATCAACGGGTCAAGGATCTTAATGTTGTGGCGCACTAGCAAAATTTGACTTAACGCAATCGTGCATCAATTAGGTGAATCCTATGCTCACAAATATAAAAACATGCAGAAGGACATCTAAGGAAGCGTTAAATGTTCTCCAAAATCTCAGTTCAACCAGACATTTCTAAAATAGAGCATGTTAAGGATTACAAGCATGGAAATGAATCTCAAATGCATGCCACTGCCAAATTCATAAAAGCCTAAAACCCCCCTAGTGTTTGTCCAGATAATAATGAATAGAAAAGGTTAAAAACAGTTGAGCTTCTAAAGACAGCAGCTTAATGATGCAGCTTCATAAAAGTTGAAAAAGGAAAGATGCTTCACTTTTCTGATTAACTTATTATGGCTTTCAAGATTGTTGGTATTTTATAAGTGGACAAATAATAGCATCATAAAGTGTTGTAGATATAAACACCAAAAAGATAATCCAGAATAAAATTACCTCTGTTACAAACCAAATAGGGGCAATATAAAAGCCATATCTCGCAATTTCTTTGTTGCTGAGCTCGTTCTCATGCTTCAAAACATTTACATCTTCTTTGTGTCTTGGAACCAATGACTCTTCTTCTTCAGTCAAAAAGTTTACTTCACTGTCCTTTTTAGTAAAAGTTCCCTGAAGTTCCATTTCAAAGAGTTTCCGACTCAGAGGAGAGTTAAATCCATCAGAAGACTCGTTGATGTTTTCTGTGACTTTACCACTTTTTAAAGATTGCCGATTAAGTAGAGTGCATAGCCAATCTTTAAGGAATGCTATTGGGAGGTAAACTACCATAAGAGAAGCTCCAAGGTATGTTACAGCAAATGGCTGCTTATAGTCTGTGAAGATATCCTGCAACACATCGTGTAGGGGCCATGTAATTTGGTGGAGAAGTAAAAGGTAAACAAAGTAACGTGAAGACGGAGATAGCAGATAAATAAACAACGTGATGATAAGTGCTTGATCATAATTTCATTTTTTGACATAGTTACTCCCTTGCCTTTACTTTTTACCCTATTTCTTTTGGAAGGCAAATAAGGTTTCAATAATTAACAAGAATAAGGAGAAGAAAAAGCCCTCATCTAGAAGACGCACCACACCTGAGGTGCTGCAGCCCAGTTCATTTCACGACTAATCCAATTCTTAGGATAAATAGTATTACGTACCGAAATCATGACATAAAACTGCTTTTATAGAAACTTGTAGCAAGAAGTTAACAACATGAAACTACTGATCGTAGCCAATGGGGATTATCGATTACTAAGACCCGGGACTTAAATCCAAAATCAAGAATGCGTAAAATACAGGCGCAGCAGGAACTGATACAAATACAATAAGTTAGTTACTCGCAACTCAAATCTATAGGGTACAATTGAAAAATAAGAAAAACATACCTGGGTGACTTCTGCAGACAAGACCCATATAACAACAACGGTAAGCATCAAAAGCAAACCAGCCCTGTATCTCCAACTCATGGCGAACTAATCAAGAAAAACAGTTAGGGCAGATTACGTGAATTCTCTCAGATCTTAGCTCAAGCCCAGACTTTTGGGTTGTTAATTACTTGAATGATATTACGGCCAGATCTCGAAAGCTTGTGCTTCAAGGCTCAAGACCCTCGACTCGATCGCAAACCAGCAAACGAATAAAAGTTTGATTCTCTTGGCGGTGAGCACGGAAGGATCTTTGCAAACGAAACGAGACGGGAATGCAAGCCAAGAGACCGTAGAGTTAACGCTGAATGTATTAGAAGCTGAAATTTCGGTTGTTATTTGTTAAGGAGTCTCTTCCTTTTACATACTCTCTCATACGTGCCTTAAAATGTTAGCTTTTTCACCAACTAATAATATATTTGTCATTTACTCGTAAAATATATTTAATTAAGTGTATATATATATATATATATACTCCTCACCAACTAATAATTTACTCGTAAAAT
>JANTNU010000008.1:17227938-17237945 GCA_024752395.1 Erythroxylum havanense
ATCAAAAGACAGAGGGTCGAGGCGATCAGACGCTGGCAGAGGCGGTTCCTCCGTGGGGAATGCCTTGAGTATGCTTGCGACCTAGGCCTTTCGCTTTTGAGGAGCTGCTATGAGGCTCATGTTTCTGAGGGGTCGACGTGCCCTTTATGCTTGCGACCTAGGCCTTTCGCTTTTGAGGAGCTGCTATGAGGCTCATGTTTATGAGGGGTCGACGTGCCTTTCATTTGAAGAATATGCCGAGGCAAAGCTCCCCTCTGGTCTCGGGCTCTCTATGCAAGGAATGATGGAGATAGTCGAGGGGGAGCCAGTGCCGGTTCCGGATGAGGAGGTGTCATTTCATGCATTCACCATCGGTACATCACTGACAAGCGGTCAAGCGTATTCTTCGATATCTGCGCGGTACAATAGACCATGGTATTGTTCTTAAGCCGTCTCGTTTAGCCTCTATTGTTGCCTTTTCTGATGCGGACCGGGGTGGAGATAAAACTGATCGGAAAAGTACCTCAGCTTATGTTGTCTTTCATGGTGCTAACCTTATCTCGTGGAGTTCGAAGAAGCAGAAAACTATAGCTCGATCCAACACTAACTTTGAGTATCAAGCGCTAGCTTCGGCAGCTTCAGAAGTATATTGGCTTCAGGGTCTTCTTCATAAACTTCATCATTCTCTTCCTACTATGCCAAGAATCTGGTGCGACAACATCTCAGCCACATACTTAGTTGCAAATCCGGTCTTTCATTCTAGATCGAAGCATCTTGAACTAGATTTTCACTTTGTGCATGATCAAGTTCGACAGGAACATTTTGTTGTCTCACACATTCCGACTATTGACCAATTGGCTGATGTGTTAACCAAGCCACTGTCGAAGAATCGATTCTTAAACTTGAAGGGCAAACTAATGGTGCTTCCCTTCATCAGTTTGCGGTGGGTGTTAAGGATAAAACTAAGTCAGCCCAAATATTTGTAATTATCTGTTAAGATATTGCTTTTATTTTCAAACTTAAATATTTGTAAATCTTGTAAATATTATCTCAACCTCTACTTGTACTCTCTGTATATATATATCCCCGATTATACTCAACGAAAAACTACTCCTTTTTACCTTCAAACTCTCCTTTACAAAAGACTGGTAGGTAAGCTTTTTCCGTCTCTCTCTTCGATTAGTCTTTCCATATTTCTCAAAATCTAACTACAATTTCTACATGTCCTCGTCTAAGTTTGAAGCCCTGTTCACCGATGGAAGACACTCCTATGTTGGCATTCGTAGGAGCTCTGAAAAGAGCTTCAAAAGAGCTACAAATCAACCCGATCTTTACAACAACCCACCGTTACCAACCCTCCATGGATACTTTCTTGGAGCTTGATACTCAGGCACAAGCACTTCTTCCCAGTAACCTAAAACTTTCCAATCTCTTTAAACAATTTTGCGAGCTTAAGTCTTTACTTCGAAAGCTAAGAAAGTTGCAGGGGCATAGCCTTTCAACCCTTCTTCAGCGGTATATCACCAGCTATAAAATCTATCAGATCGCCTTTCTAATTGAGGCTGAAACTCAAGCTTATATCGACAACGAATTTATGCAAAAGCTCGTAGAGACACTTCAACATGTTAGCTACGAAGAAGAGAAAGTTATAATCCTGAAAGAGATAGAAAAGCGTTTGTTGCGAGGTTTTGATAGAGATTTTCAGGAATTGGTTCTGAAAGCAAAACTGTTCTATATCATTGAGTCCTTGGTCTGCGACTCCACTTGTTCGAAGAGTATTCGAGAACATGCAGCTACTGTTGTTGTTGCTTTAGTAAGATTCAACAGGGATGTGTTTGTGGGTTTGGTCCTAATGGGTCCGATAGTTCAGGCCTTGTTATCACTGGATTCGTGTTGTTCAATAAAGGTACTTTCGTCACTCGTCCGATTGATCAGAATTCCATTGATTGATCAAATTGAACTGGACGGACAAATCCCCAGGATAATCAGTCTTTTGAGCGAAGTAGACTTGCCAATTAAGGTTGCAACTATGGAATGCATTTGCGAAATAGCGTATCATGGAAGGAAAGAAGTGATAGAGGCAATACTGGAACAAGGATTGATCAAGAAACTGGTTGAGTTGCAGAGATCAATTCATGGAGACAATTTGATTGATATACATGAATGCAATGGAAGTAAAAACATAGTAGATATTGACGGTGGTTTAGAATGGGGGACAGATTTTAATATCAAGGGCCAAAAGAATGTTGAGAATCGGCCATTTGCGAGCTGTGTAGCAAAATTCAGTGTGCAAGTGGAAGTGGGAGAAGGGTTAAGTCAGAAAGAGAGAACAAATTTAAAACTGGAAATTATGAGAAGAGTAAAAGAGTGCAATGTTTCAGAAGCAGAGGTTGCCACGATTACAGCTGAGGTTCTCTGGGGCACTTCACCTTGAGCTTACTGTTAACATCCTAACTAGACTATTTTCATGGCAGGCCTTTAATTTTGTTTTCCGTGTAGTTCCACTTTCTCCTGTATTTTGGGGGTGATTGGAGGTCCTGATGTTCTGATATTTTATATGATAAAATTTATTCTTTCAATAAAAACATGCTTGGAATGTAAGTAAGGATATTGTTACTGTTAAGACAGGAATAGACATATTTGATGAATGCCAAAAGAGACTGAAAAACCAAGACGATAGCAGAGATTGTGTATTGTAACGAAGTCATGTAGACAACTGATGCGATGAATGCATTTCCAGTTGGAAGCATTTCGATTTTCCCTGCACTATACGTCCGCCATTTAAGCGAAGAGGAGAGGAAATCTTAGTATCATACGATCAGTGTACTTTCACAAGAATTCAAAAGAGAATATGGACATCAATTTTGTCAAATTCGGGAGTTCTTGAAGCGTAATTGATTCCATCTACCAATGCTATGCCAAAATTCCGCTAAACGGAAGTTCATAGTGAACTCTAGTATAGAAGATGGAATCCATATAGGCGAGATCTTTATTTATAAAAAAAAAAAAGAAGAAGAAGAAGAGGACGATTTGAGCTTTACAACCTCCAACTTGTAGTATAAGAAATGAACTCTAATTTGACTTTCTGCAACTCTCCTTCTTTCCCATCTCCAGTTTTCTTTACTGCAAACAAGTCCGTTAAAACTTAACGTTGCCCTTGATTTATGAAGAGAGAAAGGAACGCAAACAAGGATATGAATATGAAAGGTCAAAAAACTTTAGGCCTTATCATACCTTATACATCAAATATCACGAAATTTCAGCTGTGGTGTCCATTTGAGGTGCAAGAATATTTTTCCTGATTTCGTACCATCAAGAGGAAAACTGTCCTGAATTTCTCCTTCTAATAAGGCCCTGGTCAGTGTCATAATGCATCTTCCAATCTTGTCCTGAAAAATTAATGCTTTTCATCAATATTTAAGTTGCAGCGATTCCTCAACTTAATGCAAGATAAATGCCACGACAGAAAATCAAGCATAAATTTGATGCGAATGTGCAAAACATGCGTGGAAAGACATGCTGAAAACAAGAACTAGTGTTAGAATAGACAATGTTATGACATTTAGCATTGTATGAGAGCATCACCTTTCCGAAAGTATCATGGTCATACACTTCCAAGATCAACATATCATGCAATGCATCCTCCACAACAAAGTCAAAAGTTTGATTCCAAACTGGATTCAGGCTGTCATTTACTACCTGAGAAGCAGACGAAAACATCATAAGATTGTTCAATTTTCTATCCTTCCAATCTTCGATAAGAAAAATGATCCAAGTACATAAAAGATTATACTCAGAAAGTTCAGCTGATGAGGACCTTTCAAAAGCGAGTAATGACTTTGAATCCAAAAGATTTTTCGAAGAGGAAGTAGTAAAAAGAAGAACAAGCAGATACTGTGAACAGAAGAACTCTTCATCTCACCCGAGTTTTGGCTTTTGCTTCAGATTTCTTCATCACCAGAGAAACAAAGGGGTCAGCCTTTCCCATCAAGTCTACTGCTGGCAAATTTTCAGCTGCTATAACAGTCACTGATAATACTCCTCTCACAATGACATTTTTTTTCTGGTCCATAATTCCTTTAACATCAGTTGCACCATCACTGCCATTCTTAATGGCCCTCTCTAGGGAAGTCAATTGGAAATCAGGATTAAAAGGATTTTTCAGGTTGCTCTCTGTTCCAAAAGGTAAATACAAGAGCTCCAAATGCACCTGATTCCAAGAACAATTTAGAATGAGTACATACCCTCACGAAATCAGTGAACTTCATAGGAAAATCAGGATGAAAAAGAAAAGAAAACTGATTGAAAACGACAGTCCGGACTCATGAGAATGGAAATGAAGCAGCAATAACACTTTGTAGTGTTCGAAATATTTCAACCAACAATAGATTTGATCTCACATTTACATAGTTGGAGCTGAAAAATATGTTTCCTTCTTGAAAGCAAATTTATCAGCAAACTAAAGAATTCTTGTGGCTGAGACCATTCTGCTAAGTTTTGATACCCTCAAATGACATTATTTTCTGTTCCATTGCATATAACCAAAAGTATGAAACAAAATTCAGTCGCATAGCGTTCATCAATTAATGGTAGTTACAATCTCCATACTGAGTGTAAAGGGTTAAAAGTCTGAAATAAAGATAGTGAAATCTTAGCAGGCATAGAAGTCTCTCACCTGACCCCTGTATTTGGTATCTCTTTGAATCTCCAAATCCTTAACTAAGTTCAACCATACATCCTTTACTTTACCAGGTTCTACATCCTTTATTGCGATTTGAGCACAACCAATGAGTTCTGAGGCCTGAACTCCTTCATCATCAAATACTCTTACTGTCAAGCGTTGAGTTGATGCATCTTCGACAATAAACTCAAAGTGTTCATTCCAAATGGGATTCAATTGGTTGTTCTGCAGATGTCTCACAAAATGATGAATGATCCAAAGGAAATGATAAAACCATGCTTCAGAAGAGCATATTCACTTACAATTATCTTGCTGGTTTTCATTCTATCACGTAGAGGACGTACAAATAAGACAGCATAAGGATCTGATTTACCAATGATGTCCTTATTCGTTAATTCTTTACCCTGAATAAGCTTTACTTCTAGCATTCCAACTGGCTTCAACTCCAGGTCGCTGAAACATCACAAAAAATATTGAGAATCGCAGTTTGTATCAGAAATAATAGATTTTGATCTGGAGTGAAAATAACCATTAGTTTACATGGGAGTCAAATTACAAATCCATGCACTGCCTTCACATATCCTCTAGTATAAACCCAAACAATTCAGATGATGACAAGCAAAACTCAAAGGAGCCTGAGACTGCTACTTCTTATATGAATATACCAAAGTATCCATCAAACTTTAAAGTGGAACAGAAATGAATATCTATTGAAAATAATCCAGAGATTCCATGAAAATGTGGAACCTGGCTGATAAGAGTCCAACCTAAGCTGCTCAGAAGTATAGGCTCTGGTCAGATATTTAACAGTTATCAACATGGATAAAATTAAATTACACAGGACAAACAAATACCCTATACTGAGCATATAATTCAGGAAATTAATAGAACAAAAGTCTAGGGCTAAGGATACCAAAGAAATTTCTAAGTTCAACACTGATAATAGCAGGATACCTATAATCCCCAGGTAATATGGGTACAATTTTTCTAACTGGCCATGTTATAGAATCTTCAATAGCATCCTTTATTGTTTCCTGCACAAAAAAGGAGCTTTGTCAGACCAACAAGTAATTGTAAGCTTAGTTTCATCAACAAAAGTAACAGATAAAATGTTGTCCATTGAAATTACTACTATCTTCTATTAAGATAGTTTATTTGAGGTCATATCAAGAGAAGGATCAATTTTGACACCAAGGGAAAAGTAATGGGCTCGCTTACTTCCATGCCAGCCTCCAGACACAAAATAAATAATATGATGATATGGACAATTGTTACCTTATCTGGAGCTGCATTAGAAAAAAAAAACTGTGTACTAGAGCAGTTCTCTGAACATTCAATTGAAAAGCTTTTGATTCAATAATGAATCTAGGAATATACAAGAAATGGTGTAAGACCAGCTTGCTGATATGGGCCATCCTTTGAATTGTGAAGATTTAGGTTGACTTAATCATAGGTTGTTGCTTTGCGAGACTCATAAAGCTTGTAGCTCGGTTAACACTCATTCTAGGGTGGCGTTAACTTGATCGAAGCTAAACTCATGTCGAGCCAAGGTTTGCTAATCTCATTGCGAAATTCTGCGTTAGTTTTGCTGCGAGTATCCATGGCCATAGCTGGCTCTGATACCACTGATACAAGTAGAATTTTGAGGCAGAGAGGCAAAGAGACCAAGAAGATTTTGAAGAATTGTTATTCACTGCCCTTTCCATCTGACAAAGAGTACAATTTATACTGCTAAAACATAACAGCTAAGGCTAAAAAAAGAGGAAAAAAAGAATATCCCATCCAACATAACTAACAGCTAATTCTTTCTTATCCAACTTAGCTAAAAACCAGTTGTCCTGAATTATTAAATGGAACAGCAAAGTAACAACCTATGAATAAGTCAACCTAAATCTTAACAATGCAAAGGATGGCCCATATCACTTGCATCCAAACTTTTCAACCTTAAGAGTTTAGAGATTACATAATATGGATGAGGCGGAGGGAGGTAGAAAGGAGGAGACTGGACTTGAAACTTGAAGTCACATATGAAACTCAACTTTTTATACATTTTTTATGATTTTGTATTTTCCCAGTAGAACTTTGTAGCACAAAACAGCTAGTGAAGCCCCAAAATCATATTTCAATAAAAGTTTCAACAGAGTAATGCTTGGAAAATTTCTTCTAGAAGCAGAGAGTAATCTTTGCGGATGCATGGCTTGTAGTACAGAAATGAAACGATTATGGAAACAAAATTTCTCTTCATACCTCGATAGCATCAGAAATCCCAGGAATTGCTGATATCTCACCACCAATAACTTTCAGTCTGAAATCCATCTTTTTCTGCAGGAGAAAATTGATAATTGTTACACTTCACAAGTTACAAGCATCAGCCATCAACAGGTTCATGCATAAACATGGTCTGTATAAATCATTTGGTATAGAGATGTGCCATCAGAAATGTGAACTTTAGATAAATTAATCTCTACGAAGGTTGAGAACAAAAGGATTAAAAAAAAACTAACTTTTTCTCTCAAGGAATAAGAAACAGCTCCAAAACCTGGAAACTCTTCAACCAGTGGCTTGAAGATTAACCTGAAAACCCCAGTGAATCCAATATCTTTTACCTAAATGAGGTAAAAACAGAGAAAAGAGAATAGATAAGGAAGACGTATCTGAATATCGAAATAGAGTTGATAGTATAGCAACTGAAATAAGATAAATTTCATTTATGCTCTTGCAAACAAATTAAAATATCAAGTCCTGTAAGTTCTTAGATCATACTCAACTTAAACAAATATTGCTCTCTAAGAAATTAAATTAAATCTGACATGAAAAACATTCAAGTGAATCTCTAGATGATCTCACTGCCATACTAAATTTGTGAGTTAACAGTAAGAGAATTCTCTCCGTTTGTTTTACGGTTTAGGGATAGACGTTGAAGCTGAGAACACGAGAAGAAATTCATGCTGGCAAATGGCTATCTTATTTAAATTCACCTGGATGGCGTGAATGTTTATTTTGTGGGAATTTCACTCATTTACTAATCAGGTTTACCACGAAATCTATTTGAGATAGACCATTGAGTTAAATTACCTGTATAGGTAGTGAAACACCAACTCTGGTATTTATATCAAGTACAATGTTTGGATTACCATCCCACTGCATCTCCAGCTCCATGGTGACACTTCCAGCCGGCCTATCACTTTCTATAATGGAAACTCCTGAATAAAAAGTTTGCAAATGTCATACCAAAAGCAATTGAAGAACGACCACTGAAAGCATTTAGCATTATTTAATAAAAATTCAAATACCACTTCTTGTACTTGCTGGTGTTCTTCTTTTACAAGCATCATTGAGGAGTTAAACAATTGAGGAGTTAAACAAGTATCCAAAAATAGTTTTTCATTTAATTTTATACACAGAAACATGCAAAAGAAGGTTATTCACATCGAATCCATTGAAGTGATCATCTACTGACACATCCTGATATCTGTAGGGACAAAAATGGAAATATTGGTTATCTGCATTCTCTTACTTCCGTGCCGAGTTCAGATTACATCACATAACTATTGAGTTATTAAGGGCCATATTAACAACAATTATTAAAATCGCAGTAATCTCAAACTTACCTGTAAACTGTGGAGCGACGGTACCAAGGGTGAACTTGGAAAACTTGAGCGAGGATAAAATAGCAGGCTTATATTGTTCAAGAATCGGCTCAACATTGCTTCTGATAAGCTCTGATGCTGCCTACGCCATCACATAACATCCGCAACTAACATTATGTCCCATATTGAAAAATCAAATAGTTTTGAACAACGGAATCACGATTGACCCCTGAAAAAAGAATGAACATGAAATCACCTCATCAACAAAAGGCCAAATTTTGTCAAGGTGGAGGTTAAGCCAAGTTAACTGCAACTCAAAAAGAAGCCAAAAATTGTTAGAGCCGGGACCGAATAAAAGTATTTTTCAAAAGATAATGCTATAATTAATAATCGAGTCAAGTTGGAGGTGTTTAACATAACTTCTGTCTCTGTGAAAAAACCACCCAAGGAGGATAAAACTCATCTGGAAGAAGCTTTCTGGAATCTAGCACTGTCATTCTTGCGAATGCTGCCACTGTCTTGGCCTAACAACAAAAATTAATAATAACAAATCTAAACCCAGAAAGATATTAAATAAGGTAGTTGAAACGAGGATCAGCTACTTTAATCCACCAGAAGTAACATCGTATCAGTACATAAAACAAACATAATACCAATTCAATGCGCCGCGTGGATCTGACATTCTGGTAACGAGCATATGCCACAATCAACCCGACCCCAACACACAGCCCAACAAGCAAACCAACTAAGAAACCCATTTTTTCCTTTTATGACTACAACAGTACGAGAAAAAGTTTATCACGGCATTTCATCGGCAAACCAATAGATGTCTATAAAACAGAGAATCTGGATCAGTGAAAGGTTAGGTTAGTTCGGACGTGTGAGCATGAAGGGAATTAGGAGGTTGGGACCTGGTAGTTTTCTTTGGTTCTAAGTTTCCCAATGCCGAATCTGTTCTATCAGTACCATATCATATCAACCACAAAAGATGATTTTGTTTATATAAAAAAAAAAGGATAGACAATAGTTTCCGTAAAAGGGCCAAGAAGAGCAAAACATAAAGCAATGTTTGCCTCTAGTGCCTAGCAAATGAAATTTCATAAGAGTAATGGCACGAAACGAGAAGTATATAAGGTATTATTTCTGTTACTCCCTCTAAAATCTATCAACTATATTACCTGTCGTATTGTCACGGTGTCACGTGTGGGTGGATTTGGACTTGGATTTGGATTGTTGACAACGACCGTTAGTACGTGGCCGCATCATATATTTTTTAATAAAAATATATTATTCAAAAATATATTATATATTTTTTAATAAAAAATGAAAAGGATGATAGACAGTACAAACAAGCGTTCACTGCTTGCTTCACTTGGCATTTTGAAGTAGCCCATTGTGAAGATGTACAGTTAAGGGGTATTTTGTAGGTAAATTACAAATTTTAAAAGTATTAATTTGAAATTTAAAAATTAAAATTAAAATTAATATATTTTAAATTTCAATTTTTTATAAAATATGTCATTAGATTGTCAAATAATGGTCACACGTATCTTTTTTATATTACTTCAAATAAAATTTTCAAAAATATCAAATACTTCAAATAATTTCGGGGTCGTTTGGTTCCACTTCTATTTTTCTGTTGTTATTTTTGGTTTCTGTTTCCTGTTTTTAGTTTCTGTGTTTTTCCTTAAAAAAATGAAAACCTGTTTGGTTGAGATTTGTAATATAAAAACTGAAAACAAAAACCTGTTTGGTTG
>JANTNU010000008.1:17249553-17262575 GCA_024752395.1 Erythroxylum havanense
TAATTTAGATACTGACATAATTGCACATGATAGGAATCTCAGTAGTATGATCACATCATAATTTCCTTCATGCTATGCCATATATCATGGACTTCATTAATTTGCTTATAGATCAATATCAGTTCATAAATTATGAATAGAAAATTAATGAAATATGCCTTTCTTTATTTATTCATACAGAATGTACACAACTTTGTACAAAATGCGCTAAAGGCGATTGCCTTTAGGGCAATACTCTACCAGTTTCAATATGTGAAAAATAATGTCAAAAAGGGAGAGATTGTTAAGATATATGTTGATATCTTATTATTTAATTTTGAACATTATTTGATAATTTGACCTCGTGGATTTATGTGGGACTCTTTTAAGATAAGTTTGATAAGGTTTGAAATCCTAATCAATATGAGATTTAATGGATAACTTATTTTGGGGATAATGATTATATAAGGAAGCAAAATTTTAGAGATTTGGTTTTAATTTTTTTGTAGCTAAAATTTGGTTGTGTTTTTCATGCATAGTGAGCTGATGGGTCGTTGTTTTTGGAGAAAAAATGATAGACTTTGTATGACTTAAAGGCTGGGATTTTGATAAGATTTAGCAGTTGTGGGATAATATTCTAAGTTTGTGTTGCAACTTTTAGACTAGCGTTTCACGATCTTGTAGCTGGTGTGTTGACAAGTTTTCACACAAGTTTTGGTGCTGCACTATGTCGTTATTAGTGTGGAAAAAATGACAAGTTGTGTGGTTTTGGCCGTAGGGATTTTAGGTTGATTGGGTCAATATAATATTTCATCAGTTGCTGATTTTTTGTATCAAGAATCACGTGACTGGGTCATTGGTGATTGAGTGAAATCCTTATAGTAGCATTTCTCTCTAGTCTTGGTTATTGATTAGGAGTCTATGTAGCTGTTGTTGTTTTCTATTAGTGTTTAAGTAACTTAGCTGGATCATTGATATTTGTGTGTGAAGTCATTGTTGTTGCGTTTTTTGTTGATTGTGTGACGTGAGTGGGTTGAACAATTGTTGATGGCCAGCTACATTCTTTTCTGTTTTGAACATCTATTGAGAGTAATTTAGCAATCGACTTTTCTCTTTGTGTTTGCGTGATTATATGGAATCTTTACAACTGCGTATTCTCTATCTCTTGAATGATAATAATGGGTTGCATAGTAGTTTTGTGGTTGTGTGAGAAAAATTCTAGTAGCTATTGTGGTTGTTATAGCCCCGATATTTACATGATTTCGATTAAGATATGTTTCAACGTGTTGGAAATTTGTTTGTTGCTGCTTATATGACGTTACGGTGATAACATCGAAAGACTATAACAGATTTATTGATGAACAATTTTTTGATCTTTCATTAAAAAGATAAATTAATTAGGGAATTTGTTTTTCTTGTTTCAAGTGTATTCGTTTATGTTCGTTATAATTATTATTATTAATCACTTGAAATGTTAGTTTATTATCTTTATCGTTAAAAGTTGCTGAGAAATCTTTTGTTGGGGTTAACATGAGTCGGTCATATTATTAGGTGTGAAATACTTTTACAGATTATAAGAACGATGAATAGTATTGAGGGTTGAGTGGGTCTGCTCAGTAAGGCCTTATATAAAATAATTATCTTTAGTGAAAGTACTAAGCTAGGGGAGGGTTCCGCAGATGTAGTTAAGATGTGTCGAACTGCATTAACAAATTTCGTGTGTTAATTGTTTTTGTTTTCATTTTTGTTAGAAAGTTTGCAATTCATAATTTGTATAAGACTATATGCTTTCAGATTAACATTTCTAGGGGATTGCTAGATTTTTGATGTCAGATTCTTGTACCTTTGGTTGATAGTTTGAAGTTGCATTTGTAACATTGAGGAGATGAAGATAACTGATACATGATTTATGAGAAATAAAGATAGTCTTGGATTTCTAAGTAGTAAAAAAAAGAAGCGAAGAGACGTGGATTTTGAAGTTTACGAAGGAACGAATTAGAAGAAGCGGTGAAATTTAAATGGAAATGTTGGAGTCTTTGAAAGACTAATATGCTCATGTTTAGTGTTTGGATATAAGTAAAATTTGGAGATCACATTATAGTACGTGCCTCACTTGAACTCTTTAAAATTAATTTTTTTATTTCAATATAGTTAACAAAAGCCTAGCAATTCTATTAATTAAAGAAATTTTTAATATGTTACAAAATATTAGGATATAATTGAAATAAAATATACTTTCAACCAAAAATTTAAAAAAGCCCAGGTGTGTCTGAGAAAGTTATTCGGTCTTGACTTATCTGATACAAGTTTACGTGACATGTCATGTCGAATATATGAAAACAATGAAAAGAACGTATGTTATTTATCGAATATAATAATATTGGGAATAACGTGAAGTGAGAAGACAGACAGCCGTAATATTCTTTTGCAATTTGCATCCGCATCGTATACTCGTGGAATTTTATTTTGATTGTCAGTCCCTAAATCCCACGCTACTTTAACACGTGTTCCCTAGCTTCTGGGAAAGTTCACCTGATAACTGACACGGCGCCAAGGATTACGGGATCACTCACAAGTCTGATGAATTAAATAATTTCATTTTATTTGGACATCTTACACGTATCCTTTGAGTTTATGGCTTCGCGTGGGATTTGTCTTAACAAAAACGATTCTGGAAGATCAGCTATATTTTATTATTGGTAAATGTAGTTTACTTCGTAAGTACTTCGGATGGATGCATGCATATGATAATTTATATATATATTATTGGTAAATGTAGGCACTCAACAAAATTTTGAGGTCACAGGTTTGACTCCTGCTGCTCCTATGAGATGCGCAGTGCTTCCATACGGGATATGGGTGTAATCAAATGGAACAAAACTCAATAGTGCGGGCTCACCCAAATTAATATATATTTGAGATCAATTTTCGTCTTTTATATTTATATATGAATAAGTTTGTGATTAAGTCAAACTTCAACTCAGAACTAAATTTTTTATAAATAAACTTGATTGGAAAAATTAGAAACACAAAGCAAAGGTTAAAATCTAATTTACGAAAAACAATTAAAATATAGTTGTGTTTGCGTCGAAAGAGCAAGATAGTTTTCCAGAGAAATCGCAGTCGCAGTCGCAGTCACACCCACTCTCATTTCACGCAAGACTGGACTAACATCAGAAACGCACGCACCTTCTAAAACTTTCCATAACAACCGTTTTCATTTCATTTCATTTTGCCCTCTCTTCCTCCCTGGAATACAATACAATTTGAGAGAGAAAGAAAGGAAGAGAGAAATGGCGGGAAACGACTGGATCAACGGTTACTTGGAAGCCATCCTGGATGTGGATCGAGGAATCGAGGAGACGAAGCCGTCACTTTTGCTCAGAGAGAGGGGCCGTTTTAGTCCCACTCGCTACTTCGTGGAAGAGGTCATCACCGGCTTCGATGAGAGTGATCTTCACCGGTCCTGGCTTCGGGTACACACTATCTATTCGCTTCCTTCTCATTTCTTTTTTGATTATTTTTGTGATATTTGATCTGCAGGCGGCAGCCATGAGGACTTCCAAGGAGAGAAACACCAGATTAGAGAATATGTGCTGGAGAATTTGGAATTTGGCTCGCAAGAAGAAGCAGGTCTCTTGATTGTCTGCCCAATTTACATTGCTATTTCCATGTTAATTCTTTCTCGTGAATAATTAACAGAATTGGTTATACAAGACAGAGACGCTTTCTACACACTTGAAACGAGCATCACATTCTCATTGTGTATTATCCGCCTTTTCGTTTTTCTGCCTTCAACTTGAGTTGTTTTCTGTCTTCAGCTTGAAGGAGAGGAAGCTTATCGTAAAGCTAAACGTAATCGGGAACGCGAAAGAGGCCGCAGAGAGGCAACTGCTGACATGTCCGAAGACTTATCAGAAGGAGAGAAAGGAGACGTTACTGCTGAACTTTCTTCTCATGCTGATGGCCTTAAATGTAGAATTCCCAGAATAAGCTCTGTTGATGTTATGGAGAATTGGGTTGCTCAACACAAGGGGAAGAAACTTTACATTGTGTTGATAAGGTATGACTAGCAGTTTTTTGTTGTTACATATACATGTATCCTTTTGTGGAGCTCTCGTCTTTTCCTAGCGGTCTTAGTTCTTTCTAATAAACACTCTGTGCAGTCTCCATGGTCTGATTCGTGGTGAAAACATGGAGCTAGGGCGTGATTCAGACACTGGTGGTCAGGTAAATCTTGGCCTTTCCTTCTTTCTCCTTTCAAATTTCATTACATGATGTCGCGATCAATCATTTATAGCATCTCAGAAATCATTTGCCATATGTTTACCTATTGGGATGTTCTTAATTTAGTGTTATTAAGCAGGTTAAGTATGTAGTGGAACTTGCAAGGGCCTTAGGCACAATGCCAGGAGTTTACAGGGTTGATTTGTTGACGAGACAAGTATCAGCTCCAGATGTTGATTGGAGTTATGCTGAGCCAACTGAGATGCTGAATCCGAGAAACCATGATAATGAGATGCAGGAACTTGGAGAGAGCAGCGGTGCTTTCATAATTCGTATTCCGTTTGGTCCAAAGGACAAATATATACAAAAGGAATTACTTTGGCCTCATATTCGAGAATTTGTTGATGGAGCACTCAAGCATATTATGCAGATGTCAAAGGTTTTGGGGGAGCAAATTGGTGAAGGAAATCCCGTCTGGCCTGCTGCAATTCATGGACATTATGCTGATGCTGGTGATTCTGCTGCTCTTTTATCAGGAGCCCTAAACGTACCCATGATTTTCACTGGGCATTCACTTGGAAGAGATAAGCTTGAACAACTTCTAAAACAAGGACGGCAATCAAGGGAAGAAATAAATGAAACTTACAAAATAATGCGACGGATAGAAGCAGAGGAGTTGACTCTTGATGCTTCTGAGATCATCATTACTAGCACTAAACAGGAGATAGAGGAGCAATGGCGCCTGTATGATGGCTTTGACCCAGTACTAGAGCGTAAACTTCGAGCGAGAATCAAAAGGGGTGTGAGCTGTCATGGAAGGTTTATGCCTCGCATGGTTGTAAGTATCAAGATGTAGTAATTGGAATAATAAAGCTTTCAGCAGCATCTAACCAAAACATGTACTGGCATTATATTTTCTCTTGTTCTCTTTAATCTATTTCAAACTTGTAACCTATGTGCAGGTAATTCCTCCCGGAATGGAATTCCATCACATCCTTCCACATGATGGAGATATGGATGGAGAAGATGGAAGAAATGAAGATAATCCTGCTTCTCCTGACCCACCAATGTGGTCAGAGGTTAGCACAATGTTGCTATGATTTCCTTTGTTTTTGACAGCTGTTAGATTTATATTTAGTTTCTATTTGTTGTTTCCATCATCGATTATTGATTCGTTGCATCATCATTGGCAATGAAGGATGAAACCACATTGTATGTGTTAAGGAGAGCGTCTTAATCAACATTCCATATCTAGGAACATTTTCAGGAATGATTTTTGCTTCACGATTCTGAATTGGCAGATAATGCGCTTCTTTTCCAATCCAAGGAAACCCATGATACTTGCCTTGGCCAGGCCAGATCCCAAAAAGAATCTTACAACTTTAGTCAAAGCGTTTGGAGAATGCCGCCCCTTGAGGGAGCTAGCTAACCTTGTATGCCCTACTCAAGCTAAACATGTTCATTACATGCATTTTCATCTATCTCTTTCTTTCATATCAATGTTTACTCAACATGGTTATTTTGCAAAATTGCTTGTCCATATTGCAGACATTGATAATGGGGAACCGTGATGATATTGATGACATGTCAAGTGGGAATGCTGCTTACCTTCTTTCCATTATCAAGCTCATTGACAAATATGATCTTTATGGTCAAGTAGCATATCCTAAGCATCACAAGCAATCTGATGTTCCTGACATATATCGTCTAGCAGCAAAAACAAAGGTATTACTGGTATCTTTGCAGAGAAAGCATCACTTTTGCTTACTACAACAGAACACTCTTCACTATTAAAGCTGGCAGTACTTTACACTGTTTCTATATACATTTCCTTTTGGCATAGTTGAAAGAGTGTCGAAAGATTGGCATTGCATCTTTGATGGTTCAAATGAGTACGTACTTAACATCTAGCTGGTGATTACAGCCTGTGTAATTCAATTTGGATTGTGCAAACAGAAGGAAATATGTATCAATTTGATTTGGAAATTAGGAGTAGAATATAAAACTTTGAGGTTACGTTTTTCTTCGGAAAACATGTAAAACAAGAAATCGAGTAGAGATTCTTGCCACTTGGCTCTTTGCTTCTTCGTATTTGTTTGAGTCACACAATGCACAGTTGCTTGCTAAGGAAATTAATGATTGGTGTGAGATTGCTGCAGTTTGTTTTCTGTTCAACATCAGTTCTACAATTTTATTGTTTCTCTTTCATTCAGGGTGTATTCATTAATCCAGCTTTTATTGAGCCTTTTGGGCTTACTTTGATCGAGGTGCTTATTCTTGTCTTTTATCTGGATTATTTTCTGTTTTTATGTTGGTTTCCTGATAATCTCATGTCAAGTCCTTGCTGAACAGGCTGCAGCTCATGGTTTACCAATTGTTGCTACCAAAAATGGGGGTCCTGTTGACATTCATCGGGTGTGTCCGGTTTTTTATCATTCTTAATTTTGATAGTAGTTTTTAAAGTCTATGTATTGAAGCTTCTGTAAAGTGAAGTGTCTTATGAACTTCTCAAACTGACCATAACCTAATATAGGTACTTGACAATGGACTACTAGTTGACCCCCATGACGAACAGTCCATTGCTGATGCTCTTCTTAAGCTTGTCTCTGATAAGCATCTTTGGGCAAGATGCAGACAGAATGGTCTGAAGAATATTCATCTTTTCTCATGGCCAGAGCATTGTAGAACTTATTTGGCTCGGATAGCAAGTTGCAGGCCTAGGAAGCCTCGATGGCAGAAGACTGAAGATCTCCAAGATTCAGCTTCTGATTCCCCTGGTGATTCTTTGCGAGACATACAAGATTTATCTTTGAACTTGAGGATTTCTTTGGATGGAGACAAGAATGAAGGTGCCAATCTTGACAATTCGTTGGATAATGAAGAAAGTGCTGTAGATAGGTCAAAAACGATGGAGAATGTTGTTTCCTCATTGTCAAGAGGTTCTATAGGAGGCACTGAGAAGGCAGGCTCAGCAGAGAAAGCAGACCATAATGCAGCCAATAATAAGCTTCTAGCCTTGAGGAAGAGGAAACACCTTATTGTCATTGCTGTTGATTGTGACTCAGCCTCTGAGTTTCGCGATATTACTAAGACAATTCTTAAGGCGGCTGAGACAGATAACCCTACTGGGTCAACAGGGTTCATATTGTCCACAGCACTTGCCATATCTGAGATACATTCTGTTTTGGTATCAGGAGGCTTGAGCCCAACGGATTTTGATGCATTGATCTGTAACAGTGGTAGTGAGCTATATTATCCATCTTCAAGTGCTGAGAGTACCCCTGGCCTTCCCTATGTCCTGGACTTGGATTATCATTCACAGATTGAGTATCGTTGGGGTGGAGAGGGTTTGAGGAAGACTTTGCTTCGTTGGGCTGCCTCTTTCAATGAAAAGAAGGGGCAGGAACAAATTGCTGAAGATGAGTGTGGATCGACTGCATATTGCTATGCGTTCAAAGTGAAAGATATGTCATCGGTAATTTTCTTGATTATATCCACTAGTTTAGGCACTAATTAGTTTCTATATTGCATACCGCACTACCATTTACAGTCATTTATAGTGATTTGATCGAAATCCTATGTGATGCACACCAGATTCCTCCAGTGAAGGAACTTCGGAAATTGATGAGGAATCAGGCTCTTCGATGCCATATTATTTATAGTCAAAATGGTTCCAGGGTGAATGTGATTCCTGTGTTGGCTTCTCGGTCGCAAGCTCTGAGGTATCCTTGCTAAATTAGTAGAGGATGTTGATGAAAATAAGCATGGAATTTCATTATTGTTTTTCTTACGATGTTTAATATGTTTCAGGTATCTGTATGTTCGATGGGGCATAGACTTGTCAAATTTAGTGGTTATTGTGGGACAGTGTGGCGACACAGATTACGAAGGCTTGCTTGGCGGGCTTCATACAAGTATAATACTGAATGGAGTTGGTAACAGTTCTGGTCAGCTGCACGCTAACAGAAGCTACCCCTTACAAGATGTCATTCCAGCTGACAATCCCAACGTCTTCCAAACTAAAGGATATTGTTTTGATGACGTCAAGGAATCACTGGAGAAGCTAGGAATTCGCAAGGGCTACTGAATTACCTGTTGTTGAGTAATTCCAATGATTGACCTTCTCTCTCAATCATGGCATCCTTTATGACGGATTCAGTTCTAATCTAATGGGACTGTTTTGTTTGTCCGTTTCTCCTCCTTATTTATGATGCCGAGGCCATTGCCCATTGGGAGCAAGTAAGGTGGCAAAACCAGGCTGCTGTCATTCGTGTGCCTCGAAAATCAACTACTTGCTGTTAATCTGTCGCCGAAATACTCTTCCGTCGCTTGCCGATTCGGAAAAGCAAATGACGCTATACCGGTTTCTTCATCTCGGCCCACAGAACGGCCTTTGGATTTGGCTCTTGTAAGGTGTCAATTTTATAAATTTGTTTTTATGTCAAATTTTTTGCGCAGTTCGTTTATACTACCGTTTATTGATTTTGGTTTCTATTTTCTTCAAATAAATAATTTTCTACTTGCTTGTTAGTATAAATATAAATATAATTTATTATTAATACTAGTTGAACATTAAATAAAAATTGAAACAAATAATAAATAAGTAAATAATCTTATTTTTCTCATAAAACTATTTAAAATCTTAAAAGTTATGTAATCTAAAGATCTTTTTAATTAAAAATAGATTCATAAAATAAATGTCAAAGTTAAAAATATAATATTTTAAAATTTTATATACAAATTAAATCATTTTTAGTAATTAATAATAAATAATTAAATATTACATATCAACTAATAATAAAATTAGGTTAAGAAAAATTAAAAAATTATTTTTATGATTTTATAAGTTAAAAATAAAAACAAAAACAAAAGAAAACATATGAACCAAAATGTTCAGAAGGCTCTTGCTATTGGATTGGAAAGTTGAGTGGTTGCTTTGTAAGTTGAAATATGAATAAGAATTTCAGCGTTCAATTACTTAATGAGAGGTATAGTATTAAAATATGAATATGCTTACATCAAAATATGAACATGCTTTTACCAAAGGTTATATTGAACAACTGAACACCCTTTGTATCAAAAGCCAAATTGAGTCACCCTACGAAGGTATTTGACTGGTTGAAGTTGTGTTGAGGTAGTGTTATTTCAAATAATCACAGAAATATAATAACAAAATATTGAATTACAATTATAAGATAGCCTAAGCTTATCCACAATCTACTTAATTTGTAAAGAATGATACAATAAACTTTAAAGAGGGTAGCTACTAAAAAACATCATCTAATAAAGTGTTCACTAAATTAGACCAAAGAACTTATGTTAGCAAGAAATGCACTAACTAGTCTCACTATGAAACTCAAATGAAATCTTTATATCTTAGCTTTCAAGTTTCTTGTCACAAACATTAGTGTCTATTATTGGATATTGTAATTCTTCTATCATCATAATGGTGTAATAGCTTAACTCGCGTTGATAAAATTTCTTCATTCATCTTTTCGAGAAAAAAATTTTAATCCAAATTTAAAGTATCAAATTATGATCAATTGAGATTGTTTCAATTTAATATGAAAGTTTAAATATATAAAAAAACTAATTGTCAACAAATAATTATTGAATTAGATGTTAAACCAATTAGAGTAATGGATTTTATATAAAAATAGGAGATTTATCACCAATTCATCTATATGTCTTGTTTAACTCAAATTTAAGTTGGATTTGACAAGTTAATACTATTATGATAATTAGATCTATTTTTTGATCATTTATCAAAAAAAATTAGTTGAAAGAAAATGAAAACAAGAGAAAAGAAAGATCTCTTTTTATGCTCTTGCTTCTCTACAATTTTCTTTTAATCTTCCACTTCATTTTCTTTTTCAATCAAACACTTTTCTCTTTTAGTGACCATTAGTTAGATGAGACTTTTCTTAATAGAAACTCGTCAGGTTCTTTTCTCACCTTCTAATTTTAGCACATTTCTCTGCTCTGATCACCCCTTCCTTTTGGCTGTTTGACTATCCTCTCACTCAAACTGATTCTCTCCATTAAGCCTCTCTTCATGGCTTCTTCAGTGCATTCCCGTAATATGTCTATATATCCCCTTTAATTTGACCTCTATATTGCTTAGCTTAAGCTCATCTCTCCTCTAAGCCTTCAACTTGCCTACTTTTGAGCCTCTATTAAGACCTGAAAATTTCTCTTGTATTTATAAGAAAACATGGGGCTAAATAGTATAAGACTCTTTAACTTTTAAGAATTTAAAGTGTCTCTCTCCTTCACCAACAATTGCTCTTGGTAGTATCACGATTGTTTTTTGCAATATAAATTCTCATGCATGGAGCAGACAAATGATCTAATATCCCTTTTTACTTCTTTACTAACAAGATGCTTGCTTTCCCTATAGTTTAAAAATGGGTCACTAACAACTAGTCTAAATTAGGATTAGAGGAAATTCTCATTAACAAAATGGATCTATTCCTCTTCAAGATCATTAGGGAACATAACTTGAAGAATATTATAGAATTAGGCCCCTAACACATTGAAGGTAAACCTTTATTTTTAATAAAGTGGAAACTTGACGTAGATTTAAAGGGAATAAAGTTAAGGCATGTCCCAATTTGAGTAAAATTTCACAACTTATCACTGGAATATTATTTTATAACTGATTTAAGCTACATTGCTAGCTTAATAGGAAAGATCCTAATATTAGATAAGCATACAACCATTATAAAGAGAGCATAACATGCAATACTATGTAGTAAAGTGGGTCCAAAATCTCATACCTAAATTCTTAAGAATTATAAGGTTAAGTGATGATGGATTGATGGTGATCTAATAAAAGATGAAATGCAAGTTAACTAAGAATAGAAGCCTCCATCATAAGGGGAAAGCAAGGAATGGAAAATAATATAAAGGAAAATTCTAGATTGTACTATATGTAGAACTGTAAAGCACTCAAGCTCCTGATTCTTGTGACACTAATCCTTTTCAAGTTCAAATGACCATTTTTCATGTAGTCCTACATAGTAATTAGGTTCCTTAACTTAGAGGCACAACTACACTCCCAACCTCTGGCAACAGAGCTTTTGTAGAACCATAGAGCTATCAAGTTTCTAATATTAGTGATATAACTCTTCCCTCAAACTTAGACAACCTTATTTTTGCAAAACCTAAATGTACCAAACTAACCCCCCAAAGTGGCTGCCCCCTTTGCTAACACTCCCACTCACCAAGAAAATATCTCTCTTATTGTTGTAGATGCCTCGTCTAAATCACCTATATAGCTAACAAACGATTAGCCTTCTTTATCTTCAAAAGTAGAGAATACCCAAATCTCAACCTTATGACTCCCCTCAAAACCCATTTAAGGTTTTTGAATGTTCTTCCGTAAATAAAAAATACTAGGACGTAAAAGTGAAGAAAAATGTCATTTGACATCCTCTCCTAGAATTTTAAAGGCTTTAGCAAAGTACAAAAATAAAAAATTATTGACAAGTACATCAAAAGTGATTTTTTTAGCTTTGATTGGTCTCCAAAAAAATAAAACAAAAGCATACAAGCTAGGCAAGCTTTTTTAGTTTTTGTCTAAAGATTGATTAACCAAAACCAATCATATAGCCCATCATAATTATTAAATAGTTGTAACCTTTGATTCAAAAGTAATGTCAGTTGTTTATGATCCTTACACCAATTAGTTACTCCACCTTAAGATGATAGTTTTTCCTCAAAATACCAAAATGGAAGTCATTTTTTTTATACATACAACTACAATTACAATAGAAGTAAGCTATTAGTTGCTATCATTAAAATTTCTAATTCTATAACTTCCCCTTGGGGAGTTTTGGGAGATTCCAATTATGCTTTCTTTTCCAATGAATTAAATGGTCAAATAATCTCTAAAAAACTTTAGAATGATGAATTTAAGAATTGTACCTCTCTATCTAGGTTGGTTGATTTAAAAAATGATGTCCAATTCTTCACTTTGAACAACAAGCAATCTGACAAACGTCACATCAGGAAAAAATTGGATGGTGCTCAAGTAAAATCCTTATGGGTAACTTCTTTTAATAATAGCATATCTCACTTTAACCTCCCTTTACTCTCAAACTATAGCCCTATTGAGGTTTATTGCCTAAACAATCTAAAGTGTAGAAAACTCCCCTTATTCAAATTCTTTAACTTCCTAATAGATACTCTAGGCTTTGAGGAGGCTATCAAGAGAGGAATTAGCTCTCAAGTCACAAGGTGTGATGCATTCATGTAACATCCCGTTACCGATGTGATGGGTATATTGGTAAATTAGAACGGGTTAGAATTTTTACCGTGTAATATCGACTGAATATTTATTTGGCCTCTAATAGAAGATGACTGAGTCATTTAGCATATGCACTGATAGGTACATGCATTCATGAAGTTTTCCCGGCTTTTGATTGTGATATTGATAGAAATTGTGAAATTGTGAGATAACCAGATTTGATTATGATTTTTGGGGAATTTTAGGATAAGTGGGTTGAATAGTAGAATTGGAACTGTATTAGAGTGGTCGCATATTGACAGTGAATTTTAGGAAAATTTTCTGGAATAATTAGGAGAAAAAGTCCGGATCAGAAATTTTTCGAGTGTCGGACAGATTGATTGCTTAATGCTGAAATGATTGCCCAATGGCCGTGGAAATTGATTTATGATTTTAGGAATTAATATGACGAGCCATTAAAATTTGGAGACAAATTGGACTGAAGATAATTGTGAAAAGATAAAGAGATTTAAATGTTTTGCGAGGGAAAAGACAAGAGACTTAGCCTTTAAATACCTAAGGTTAA
>JANTNU010000008.1:17268895-17283741 GCA_024752395.1 Erythroxylum havanense
ATCAATTTCATAACCTAAGTGACCACTTCAGATTTTCTACCCATATGATTTCGGGTTAACTTTGCATAATTAATCTGGTAGGGTAAACGACAAAATTAGGCAACACTTCCTTATGAAAAGTTGTTATACAATGTCTCAAGTTTGTAATGACTCCAAAATAATCCAATTTGATTTAGTATTCAAATAGTTATGCACAAAATATCACATACTGTACACATTTGAACTTTTAGCTAGTACATGATCATACCATTTATTTTCACAACTCATATCTTTCAGTTCAGATATCTAAAAATTACAAACTTAATACCAAATTAAAGCTAAGAGAATAAGCTACAACTTTGGTGAAGATACCTTAGTCTAATGCGACCTATATCAATACAGTTTATTCAATAACCAGGACATGATTTCTGCCCCTGATAGTGCTTCAGCTTAAGCTACAACTCAATTGCATGTCAATTTTGAAAATCATAGAGAAAGAATTAAAATTCAACTTCTTCACAAAAGTTGTAGAAATATGTCTCTAGTTTAAGATTAATTAAGAACTAACTCATTTAAAGATCTACAATTCAATTTATAATCGAAATACAAGTTTAGTGAAAACACATATTTCATCATTTTTTTCCAGGTTTTTTTTCCCAAAATAGACTTTCTGGTCAATGTTACACAGTCATTTTGATAATGAACATGAAGGATCTAGGACAAACATTCTTCTAAACATTTGTTTCTTTATGTCTTAAGTTTCTACTGACACCAATGTTATGCAATTTGGTTCAGTATAATTCAAGTTATAATAAAAAATCTGCAGACTGTTTTCATACCTTGACAGAATACCAATTTCAACTTCAAGCCAAATTTTCAGACTCTCAAGGGCATATTTTGAATTCTATTCTTTCATAAAAATGTAGGTATATGTCTCTAGTTTACTAAAAATCAAACTCCATCCAATTTGGATATTCACAGAACAAGTTTTGCCCTAAATACAGATGTATGTTCAGTAAGATACTGCATATATCATATTCCAATGATTATAATCTTTTATCTTGTTAATCAATCAGCATATTTGCTTCTTCTTTCACCACCCCCACATGCATCAACACCATTTACATATACAGCACTCCCCAACCTCGAAAATGTACTCCATTTACACATGCATCCAGTTACAAACATTAAAATCTCAGTAGAAATCATTTATACTATCATAAATCTTACTTGATTAAGCTTCTCTCTCTTCAAAAATTTTCCAGAACTTAGGAGAGCAAACAACTAGCTTCGGTGATGGATAAATAGGGGATTTTATGCAACAATTAAAACCTCTAATGATAGAAAACTTCACAAGGTATAACCTTAATAGATTATCCAAAAGCCAATGTTTATCAGTGAGCAAGATGGTGTCTTTGGTGATAAACAACAAAGAGAAACTTTTATGAAGAAGAAGACTTTCGGTGAAAGCAAGGAGAGGGCTACAGAAACATTTCTCCTAATGCCTAGGTGTCTCTCTTTAAGACTTGACACATGTCACTCTTGCATGTAGCCCATTTGTCATCAATGTAAGGCTACCACTTGTTGCTTAGTAATTTGTCCAAATGCCACACATTCATTGATCCATTTGTCACTCCATAATTTGTCACTTAATTTCTTTATTTTTCTTAATCTAAATTACCTCAAATTTTTAATAGCTTTCTAAAACATCCTAAATGTCTCTAAAAATATAAAATTAATAATAATACACACCAATTTAATAATCCAAGACAATTAATCCATAATTCACCAAAAATCTGAAATACCCGAAATATTACCAAAATCGCCAAATCACATTTTATTCGTGTTAACAACTCAGTTATACTAAATGTCATAAATGCATGCACAAATATTAATATGAGTCCAAAAATGTAAATGCACAAATAAGCAAAAACTTAATTATGCTAAGCATACCATGCATTGAAATTCCTTAATATTTTAACCCCTAATATGGGGCATTACAACCTTCACACTTCTCACCCTTCTATTCTTCATGTCATCATATAGAAGTTTAGTTTTTCTCGTTCCTATCATTTTATTTGCATTTAAATTCAATACTAGTACAAGAGCTTTAATACAGTTTGTGTTAATTGAGATCAAAATTCTTGTTTTTTATTGTTCAAAATGAATGAAATTGTTTAAATGAATAGTTTTTAATTGTTTGGAAAAGGATAAATTAATATCTTTCATTATTTATGTTGGACTTATAATTTTAAATTTTTTTACAACAAAATGAAGAGAATTGAATATTATCAAAAAGTACTTATGAGGATTAATTTGTTTAATCTACTGTGTTATTCAAGGTTTTAATATGTTAAGAGATAGTAGATAAGGATAAAGCAGTCAATAGCTTCATCTACAAGAGTACCAACTACAAGAAATTTCTTCTTTATTCATACTTATTGATTAATTAGTTTTATATAATGGTTGAACTCTATCACTTTAATCTTTAACATATATATACACTTCATTAGAGTGTATATATATATATATACACTCTGATGAAGTGTTTGACTTGTTGATCTAAATCTAAATCTAGAAACTACAATTGCAATATTTGGGCAAGATAACACTTGGTCGTTTAAAGTAGAGCACACTTATAAGAGTTTGATAATTGCTGGTAATTGTTGAAGCAAAGTTTAATAAGTAAGTGTGAGAATTTGTTCACCATTCTGTTGTTGGTCTTCTTTTGGTGCGCATGTATTGTCATTTTAACTTTATCTGGATGCAATAATTAACTAATTATGTTTGCTAAATTGTATGTGAGATATCATATATGAATAATTTGTAAAGTGATCTTGATAATTTATTTTTATTTTTTACTTCTTGCTATTAATGAAGTATTATTTTTCTTAGTTTCAATGAGATTGTGAGATGTAGTCTTATAAGATATATTAATGAAATTTTATAAGAAACATAATTACTCTATTTCTTCATTAAGAAGCCAAGAACTATTATTTTAATATGGCCTTTTAAAATTACTTATTTGTATGGTAACACTAACCAAAAACAAAGTTGAAAGAATAAGTTATATACTTCTCTTTAGTTTTTGATATGCTTTTAATTTAATCAATAGTTACTTTTCAAGTGTTTATGCCCATCTAATTACTTTACTTTGTATTTTTAGTTTTTTATAATTTACTTTAAACCTTATTTAGTTATTTGAACTATATTTTTTAATTGTACCATAATTAAATTTAATTTGATATTACTAGAAATTATATTGACCCTTTTAATATTTGCAATGAATTTTTAAAAAATTAATAATATAAATATATAATTAATCATATAATAACTTGTAAATTTGGTTATATATTTTACTTATAAACGCTATTACTTTTTTACTATAATATAAGCTATTAAGTTTAGTATAACCTCTAATTCATTGATTTACTTTTTAATGATAGTGGGCTACCCCTAAATTAACTTAATTTTTATTGGACTCAATTAACATAAATAGAAAATTTTATCCTTTTTTATAAATATTCATGTCACAATTATTCTTTATGATATAAAAAGCAAAATATCTCTTAATCTTTTTTGGCTATTTCGGTATATATTGTAAATTATTTTTTCATGCTTTTTAGGTTAAAAAAGATTCAATGAATATAACATCCTCTACTCGTGGAAAGTCCACATCCTCTACTCGTGGAAAGTTCGATCCGACATGAAATTATTTTTTTCTTCTTAAGCATTTGATGGGAATATACAATATATTTGTATATTTTTTGACAAAATATTTTAAAGGGAATCAATTTATAGAATGAAAGAATATCTTGTTGATATTAAAGGGTAATATTGCTTCCTGCAAAAAAGTACCATTTAATATACGTGAGAGGATTGGAAATTATTTACAACAATAAGTAAAAAAGAAAAGGAAAAATAAAGAGGCTCATGATATATCTTTTAGAGATGATGAAGTGCCACAAGTATTAGATAAAGGAAAAAAGAAAGCTACCATTGGCATAGATTTTAATCTTCCTCCAAGAGCTACTCCTATTTCTCAATTAGTTTAAAAAGTGTTTTGGTTGATCAGGATATTGTTTTGTGATGTAAAAGAGCATGGGCTAGATGGTTCTATCATTCATATATTCCTTTAAATGCTTTAAATTCACCATATTTCAATAGATGCTACAACAATGATAGGTCTAAGATTTAAGGTACTTTCTTATTATGAGATTCGTGTGCCTTTGCTTTAATATTAAAAAAAGAATTTTGGGTACATATAAGTCTATTTGGGAACTAATATGATGTATTATTATGGCAGATTGGTGGATTGATCAAATCCAAAGATCCTTGATTAATTTATTGGTTTATGTTAATATTAAAATAAAATTTATCAAGTATGTTAATGCTTCTTATATGATAAAAAGTGTTAATGCTTTATCTGAATTATTTTCTAAAACTGTCGAGTGGGTTAGAACAAAGAATGTTGTTTATTTTTTTTACAAATAATACAACTAATTATGTATCAACTAGGCACTTATTACAATCAAATTATGAACATATTTATTGTTCTCCATGCACTACGTATTGTATAATTCTTACTTTAAAAGATATTGGTAGTATGTAGTATATTTCTAGTCTTGCTTCATGTACATTTAAAATCACAATTTTTGTGTATAATCATATCACATTGTTTTTCTTGGTTAAGAAGCCAAGAAGATTGGGTTGAGATCATGTGTCCCACTACTTCTAAGTTTGCAACTACATTTATTACTTTGAAAATTGTTTATGAACATAAACAATTACTTCAAAATTTATTGACAAGTAAATACTTTTCAAGTAATAAGTTATCAAAGAGTGAAAAATGAGAATATTTTTTTGTTATTATTCGAGATAATAAATTTTAGGATACTTGCTTGATCATTGTGAAGATTATAGCTCTATTTAGTTATAAGGTTGTTGATGATTGTTGACTTGGATGAGAAGTCATCTTTGGGGTATATATATATAATGGTATATATAAAGCTCACAAAACTATTATAAATCTTTTTAAAGGGAAGGAGAAATTGTACAAGTCTTATATAGATATACTATATTGATTGACAATAGGATAAATATCTTGCTCAAAGGATTTACTTAGTAGCTTATTTTTTCAATCCTAATTGCTTATATAGTGGAGACGTATGTATAAATAATATTATAGGTGGTCTAATTGATGAGATTGAATACATAAGTATTTTATCTATTAAGGAGAAATTACAAGCAATCAATGAAATTAAATTGTATTGTGAAGGTCTAGAGAGTTTTGTTAGATCACAGCAAAGAGACGACCTATGATGAAAAAAATACAAGTTGGTAGGTTTTCATACTTTTAATTCATTTTATACTTACTAATAATATATATTTTTATTTTCCATAACTATTAATTTAAAGTACAGATGTGGTCGAGACTATTTGGAGAAAGTATTCTAATATTAAGAAAACTCATTGTTAGATTACTTAGTCAAACAACTTCTACATCAGGTTTTGAATATAATTGGAGCATTTTTTAACGTATATATTTATACAAATAAAAGAAATCGATTGGAACATCAAAGACATAGTGACCTTGTTTATGTTACTTATATTTTAAGAATGAAAAGCGGATATTTTATAGTTTTGTTTTTATTTCATTAATATTATTTTTATCATTAACTTTATAATTTCTCTATTGTATATTCAAAGAGCTTAGTAAGAAGAGAATGGATAATCTAGTTAGGTATTGATTGTACCGACCATACTGATTTTTCGAATTGAAGAAGAAAAATCATCGCCTAAGCTTGATTATAATGAACTTGAAAAAGTGATTTATGAAGAAAATGCATTTATCAAAACGAATGAATTAAGAACATCTACTCATAGTCAGTTCATATCTTATTTTGATCATGTTTAAGTTAAAAGTTTAATGTATTACAAATTTACAATTGAGAATAATTTCATACATTACTAATTTATAATTTATTTGAATGCAGTAGAAGAAGTTGATGGTAGTTTACGAGTTTTTATATAATATTGGAGAATTTAAAGCTTTTAACAATGATAAGACATAACCCCTTCAGAAATATAGTTTTAATTTTTATTGTTGTTTTAAGTTTCATATTATACTCAAATTTATTTATTATTAGTTCATTACATAGTAATAGTATTTTTATTTCAATAAGTAATTTTTTTTATTTATTCTTATAATTTTTACTTTTTTATTTATTATATATTAATTTTATAATAATTTAATATCGTTAAAAAATAAAAAAGGATATGAGGGTAAAACCCAAAAAAGTGTAAGTACCAAAACCTGAGGTCGTTATTCAGACTTTCACAGGGACAATCAACTGGCGTTTGAAGTTCAACTTGATAGTGCCAAACTAGTAATTTAAAGCACATTAGATGCCCATTCTTTTGAGAGTGTGAAATCTGTACGGATTTCATGCCCGCCATTTTAACAGCACTCCCGTTTACAAAATTTCAGAAGCCAAACACTTACACCACCCCCTCCATGTTTTTGAAGTATCTTTAGAATATTACACAATCTTCTAGCTAGAAAGAAAGAGAGAGAGATAAAGAGTTGGTTATGGAGAGTAGTTCACGCAACAGATTCAGAGTCTCGACTCTATCTTGCGCGTGTGCTTCGATGATCGTGTTGGTTGTAGTATCAACTATGATCTTCGACGGTGATCGTGGTCCTTTCAATTTCTTTACCGATTTCTCTGTTTTCAAGTTGGAGCCCTCTATTTCCGTCTCTATCGTTGAGTTGCAAGCCAAATTCAGCACCTCCCTTCGTGATCATCCATCCACCAACAATACTAATACTACTGCTGTAATTGTTGTAAGTAAACATATTTCGTTTCAAATATATATAAAGATATTTGAGTCTACTGTTAGTTATAAATTAATAATGCAGAGGAAAGAAAGGGCAGAAGAAAAGATGGAGCAGGGACTAGCCCAGGCTCGAGCGTTGATTCACAAGGCAGCCGCTTCCCATCCTAATATGTCGCTCTTGGCCAGAGACCACCAAGGCCTTAAAGAATCAGTTTATCATAACCTCGCAGTTTTTTACCAGTAAGACTCATTTTATCTCATCTTTAATAACTTTTACAATTATCGATGATCCAATTTTCATAATTAAAACAAACACCTTTGCTTCTAATGTAATCACCCAGCCGTCAGGATTAAGGCTCAAGTTTTGCTAATCCAACACCTGCACATGTACCATACCCTTTTTTTTTTTTTTTTTGGCGTGTGAATTGATTGTGGCGCAAGGAAATGGGTTATGAGGAAACCTTGCAAGTGACGCATGTGATGTGTAGTGCGCACTCGAAACTCACTCATTTTCTATTGCCCACTCTATGTGAATCATACCAGTGAACTGCAAAACTGGCCTTTGCCTTCTATGTCGTGGACATTACATAAAGGCGCTCCTTTTATTTTGTGTAGGGCTCTGGTCCTAATTAACTCTTCTTCCTATTAGTGTATCTAAAATAAAATTCAATATACTGTAAAGCATTATTAGTTAAGGTGTTACATTATTCAACACATACACATATATACATACATTATACACATATATATATATATATACTTGATTATTATATATATCTATTTACATATATCTTCTTTAATATTATTCATTTTCTTTCTTAAAAACTGAAAAATCAAGTGGTCCTTTTCGTACTTAAGAGCCGAAAAGGAATAAGTGTAGTTATTATATTATAGGCGGCCTAACTGAAATGTATTTTCAGTTAACTGACGTGACCCCAAGAACAGATCTTCTGCACTCCTACCTATCATGTGTTCTCCTTTGTTGTAAGAACAAAGGAGAAATGAGTAGTTACAGAGGGGTACCGAAGATCTGTACTCGACCCTAAGGTACAAAATTAGACTATCTAACTAGTCTATTTAAAATAATGAGTTAAAATTTTTTGCCCAAGATTATTCTGTTCTATCTTATTTATTAAATCTCAGTTGTTTATTTATGTAAATCTTGTATCTATTTATGATAATCTCATATAAGTCTCACATAAATAAATGGTTAAGATTTAAATGAATAAGATAGGACAGAGTAATTTTGGACAGAAGATCCAGACTTATCTATATTCGGTGTTGACTCTGCCGTATAAATTTCTATTATGTACAATCAATGCTCTTAGGCAGGATTCTTCTGATTTTCGAGGTCACGTCAATACTTAAAAACAAAAATCGTAATATGCCATCCAAAATCTGTCCTTATTGTCAATTTACCAAAACAAGCAAGCTTCAAAAACAAAATTACTCTTATTTATCTCCTCTATATGCTAAATATCGTATCTCCCTGTGCAAATAATGGTTGCCTACTAGATCTCGCCATCAGTCACATGCATTAGCTATAAGCCACAATCAATTTTAACGACTTCCTGTTCCCATGTTCATGTTGCACTGCAATGGTGTAATAGCCGGGATTGCTGTCCAATGGAAAGCAAGTTGTATGGGATTATCTTTCTGTGAGATACAAATGATGCCCATAAGACATATTCTTGGATTTGCAGGAGTTATATGGAGATGGAGAAGCGATTCAAAGTCTATGTGTACTCGGAGGGAGATCTGCCCATGGTGCACAACGGGCCATGCAAGGACATATACGCAAGTGAAGGTAGATTCATAGAAGAGATGGAGCACGGGGCCAAGAAGTTTAGAACAAGCGATGCTGATCGTGCCCACGTTTACTTCATGCCCTTCAGTGTCACAATGATGGTCAAGTTTCTTTACAGGAGGGCCACCGCCAATCGAGAACCATTGAGCCGGTTTGTGGCTGATTATGTGACCGTAGTGTCTGCTAAATACCCCTTCTGGAATAGAACTCATGGTGCTGATCATTTCATGCTTGCCTGTCATGATTGGGTCAGTTTCTTCTCCTCTTTCTGATTTTACGCATATTCACTCCTAAATCCCATGTTTTGACCTCTTTCTGATTTTACACATATTCTCTCCTATATGGCTATATATCCCATGTTTTGACTAAGTACGTTTCATACAAGAAAATAAATATAGAGGTAAAAGAGAAAGTTTCAAGATCGAAAATTTAGTTTTAAATGAATCAATAAAATTTAAATCAACAAGCATTCTCTTAAACTTTGTATGTGTGACGATCCTATGGTAAGTTAGATAGTGCACAAGTCGCACTCAAATTGCAGGTAAGAAATGTGACAATTCATATCAGATATCACATCATTTCCAGTTAAGTAGAAAATGAAAAGAAATGTTAGTGTAGAATTTTTTCCTTGCAAATTTATTTCTTGCTATTGGTATTAGATCCTCATTGCATAAAAAATCAGAAAAAGCGTTCCTGAAATGAAACATTTTTTATTTCAGGGGCCGTATGTATCCCGCGCGAACCCGCTGCTTTACAACAGTTCAATAAGAGTCCTATGCAACGCCAATACTTCTGAAGGTTTTGATCCCCGAAAAGACGTCAGCCTCCCCGAAATCAAGCTTTATGGTGGGGTAGTAAATGCAAAGCTCCTCCATCCACCAACTGACAACTCCTCCCGTCCTCTCCTTGGCTTCTTCGCCGGTGGACTGCACGGCCCAGTCCGTCCCCTCCTCCTCAAGCACTGGAAGGGTCGTGATGCTCATCTGCGTGTCTACGAGTACTTACCCAAAAACTTGGATTACTATACGTTTATGCTCCAATCCAAGTTTTGTCTTTGTCCTAGTGGGTATGAAGTTGCCAGTCCTAGAATTGTGGAGGCCATTTATGCTGAATGCGTGCCCGTTATCTTATCCAGTAGTTATGTGCTGCCATTTAGTGATGTGTTGAGATGGGAAGCATTTTCAGTCCAAGTGAATACATCGGAGATTCCGAGACTGAAGGAGGTGTTGATGTCTGTTCCGGAGAAGAAATATAAGAAGCTTAAGGAAGGTGTAAAGGCTGTTAGGGAACATTTTACTTTAAATCATCCAGCTAAGAGATTCGACATGTTTCATATGATATTACACTCCGTATGGCTCAGGAGATTAAATCTGAGAAGTAGATAAGTGGATGTGCATTAAGAAAACAAAATGAATTTTCAGAGGGAAAAGATTGATTTGTTGCTTACTGCACTCTTGTTCTTGTAGTGACATGCAATTGATTTTTGGTTTAAAATCATTAGAAAAGAGAATATAGATCATATTTGTACTTTTGTCTTCATTTATTTACAAAAAGTCATGATTTTAAATTGAATCATAACGTAAGCTATTTCTTCCTAACATATCTTTAATCCAATGCAAGCTGCATGTACATAGATGTTGCCCTCTTTTATATTTACATGTATGATGAGGTGGGAGTGTCCTATTTACAGGAATAGAATAAAATTGTCAGAGAAACGTTGAAACTGATATCTGAGCATGTCACCGAAAGAGAAACGAGGACGTTGAGCTTGAGGTCTCCTCATCGTCGCCGTATCTTTGTTGACCTCAAGCTCAATTAGGCCCATGCCTATCTCTTTCTTCATCGACTTCACCAACTCCATGTCTGATACTTCATTCCCTGACATGTCTCTAACGTAGAAAGCATTCACTGCTTTCTCACCTTGCGTGGCTACGTCGGCTCGAGCCACCGCCAGACCATTCTCTCGGAGCACCCTCGTTATGTCGGATAGTAGCCCTACTCGGTTTTCTGCACTTAATTTTAGCTTCATTCCCTGTGCAGTGTGCACAACTTATTTTAAGTGTACCTGAAGAGATTAAATTGCTACCTGTGAATCGGTACGTACCTCACAAACACGACGCTCTATGGCAGCTTCCAAACATTTGATTACTCGTTCCTTCTCACTCTCCGTGTTTAAGGCGTATCCGTCAATGTGTCGAATAAAATATTCCTGTACTCCAAAATAATTATGTATGAACAGCCAACAGTGTCGAGTGGCTTGGAAACCGATGAGATCAAAGATTATGTTAATGGTTTCCTAATTGGGGTATTAGAACATATTAATGTATGATTAATTAGTCCTAGTACACTCCAAAGAACTAATGGAAAACTGAATATATTTTACCTGGAATGCAGATCCATCATGAGAACCAACGGAAGCGTGGAATATCACATACTGCATGTCGGTGAGAGTGCATACAGCATCAAACATGAGTCTTGGTCGATCGTTGCAGTTTATGCTCACGATTGAATACCCCTTTTCAACGCAGTTTTCGATCCAAACATCCATCTTTCTCTGCTTTTCATTGCCTTCTGGTCCCGTCTCCGATGATCTTATGGGCCCCTCAAAGTCCCTCACCGAAAGCATTAATTGATGCAACCTCCTTTCTACAATACTCATGGCACCTTCTCCACCGTGAAGTCCGCCCGTCTTCACTTCTCGGTTATTACCTTGGGATCCAGCGGTAGTTGCACGGAGAACGGTGGTCAGATGGCCCTCAATGGTGGCTAGGCGGAGGGGATCGTCTATAGGGGTGTCGGTAGACTGATCGGAAATGTAGGCAACACAGGCGAGACGAGCATTGTGGCTCCAGGCATGAGCTTCTACAATGTTGCAATGAAGGTCGGCTAGAGCAGCTGATATCTCGGAAAACAGTCCAGGGCGGTCAGTTCCGGTCATTTCAATGGCGGTGTGCTCTCTTTGGTGGTAGGCATGGACGACATCATTTGCGTATGCTGTCGCTTTGTCCGGGCTAGGTGTCTCCTTAGTCGTACCTATGGCCTTTCAAAATCGTATACATATGAGCAGCAATTTGAGATTAGAGAAGATAAAAAGATAATTAGAAAACCTGCTTGATATAGTTGATTATATTGTGGTCCATAAGTTTATTGCCTCGCTCGTCTTTAACATGAAAAACTGCCAAAGGAAAAAGAGAAAATGGATGATATACAAAGTAGTTAAGCACATGCCTTTGATGGCCACAAAAAACGATGAGGCTTGTATGGAATTCAAGGACATACCATCCATGAACCATCCAGCATCAGAAGAAATATAACCTCTGGAGATGGTGAGGTTCAAGTCTGTTAACACTTGAACGACTTCCAGGAGGAGTCCCTGCTTGTTTACGCTATCTACCTTGACAATTGTACAATCTTCCTGTGTTTCAGTGTCAATCCAAACTCTACACCTGGGATGGAAATTGAAGATCTGTGTAATGAGGCAGGGCTGTACGTTGATGATTATTAAGATTCCAAGACGAAATTACTTACGTGGGACCATTTATCCTCTCTGGAAGATTGTCAAACTCGGGATCAAAGTACGGCGAACAAACTTTTGTCATGCTGCAAAACAATAACTTTCAAGATGAGAGGTAGCTAATGTAGCCGTCAATTGCTGGAAAATCTTGGAGGCTTATGCAATCTAAGGCAAGCAACAGGTACAAACTCTTTTAATATTAGAATAAGCAGATAAACCTATTACATAAACAATCCTCTTACATGACATATCGTGTGGTACGCACCACAGAGCAGCTTAATTATGCAAACTCTAGACTTCAAAGTTTCATGTTTTCATATCAAACTTGCAATATGTATGATTGGCGCGTACATGGAATTGCATATGAAGAATGTTATCAGAAAATGTAGAAACTTATGTTTTATCTCTAAAGAATGCAGCAAAAGAAGCAGGAAATGGAAGAGAGAGCAAGAAGGAAACTTATAATGATAGCTCACATGGTAATGAGCTCCCCAAAGACATAATCAACCCCAGTAATGGCCTATAAAGAGAGAGGTGAAACAGAAAGAAGTTTGTTTCTCTCCTCCTGAAGAAGAATCCACTTTAATAATGCAAACATTTGCGGCATTTCATATATATATATAGGTGTGAAAATACAGAAGAGAGAGAAAGGTCCAGTGCTTTAATCTAATAGATTGTTAAGAACTTGTGGAAGCAATTGAGTTGAAGAAAAAACAGAGAAAGGTGACGAAGAGGGACGCGTTCAAAAGTCAATGTCTCGTTTATAATGATTTTATGCATATTCCGTCTCTCGTTAGTCTTCCTATGCCTCACGCCCACATGCTCTTCCTCAGTTTTTGGCCTCCTTAATTACTTGGTGATCCAAATTAACCTATTTTGGAAATTAATTAAATGCGATATATCCGCTAGTTGCATTTTGACGTTTCACTTCTTCTGTAGTATAGGGGATATTTGTTTAAGTTTAGATAAATGCTAATTGAAAGGTAGGGTTCTATTATTAATAAAAATAAAAATAAATTATATCATTTTATTATTAATTTTAAGATATTTATGATACCAGTTAATCTTTGAAATTATACTTTATAAATTATAAAACTACATTTAACTAATTTTCATTGAATACTTGAAGTGTATTTATATTTTAAAGTTTGAAATTTACTTTTAGAAAAATATTTTGTTGTAACTCTTATGACCATATTTATGGTTATTAAACATTATTGTAAATTCATATATTTTAAATTACAATCCATCAATTGAATTAGAATTAGCTGAATTAGAAGTAGTGAGCATATAAACAATATAAGCTACTTTCATAATAGAATGTGGCCTATTTTTAAAATGAACAAAGTTTTCGAAGGAAATGTTTTAATATGTAAGCTTGCTTCATTGAAAAAAAAAACTTTATGAAAGATAAAGATAATGTTAGAGAATAGTTGATTAAAGACAGATTTAAATTAAGTTGACAATTTATGCATAAAAAACTTAACAATCTTGTTATTATGTGACTTACTTTCTAATGTTTTGATTAAATAAGTATTTTCTTAAGCTGGCGTTCAATATTTTAGTTCTAAAGATTTTGAAATTGATGGTTATCCTTTAGTTATAGTGATATGTGATATAATATAATGTCTATGATATGAAATTTTTAAGTTTGGATATGGGTTTAACTATTTGAGACTATACCACTTGATATGTGGTTTATCAATGTTAATGTCTATGGTATAAGTTTCGAGTAAGCTTCCCTCCTATCTATAAATCCAAATGTTAGGTTTTTATGTAATGTTTGGTTTGTGATGGTTAAATTAACAAAAGATATAAAAAAAGATAAAGTTTGCTATATTGGTGAAGCGTATTTAGTGTATTTAGCTTGTTTATTTGGTGTGTTTCTTTTTTTTTTTTGGTACTTAATTCATTCCTATTGTGTTCTTAGGTTGTAGTTCACTTATCTGGAGTAAAAGGAATGAAATAAAACAAGTTTGGTATTATTTGGAGCTGTTTGATTAAGGTATGAAAATGTTAGAAAAGTATATTGGCATTAACACGCTTGTGTTGATGCCCCCATTTTTCACGTAAGATGAGTGGTTTTAAAATTTTAAAGAATTATGAGACCATCAACTTGGCCATGACCAACACACCCATTTTAATGTGTGTTCATATTTTGAGCCCTATTTGCTCCAAATTTGAGGTTTCGTAGATTCTTAAAGTACACAGTTGCTAACACTCTTATGTTGATGCTTATATACTACTTAAAAACCTAATTTTTGAACTATAAAAGGAAAAACTAAAGAAAAAAGTAAAAGGGGACTCAGGAAACATAAATTGATGACCTAATATGGCAGAGAGAATGAAGAACAAGAAAATAAACACGTTTGAAGGGATTTCATTATGATTCTTTTTTATTTTCTAATTTTTCTTTAGTTTTGATTTTATGTTTCATATGATTAAGAACTAAACTTTTGATGGTATTTGGATTAGATGAATCTCGAGATGGATCTTGGGAGTAATTTTAATTTAATTTAGTTTATTATTTAGTTTCATTAAATAATCCAAATTTTATGATGTGTTATGACATTTATGGTGGTCACAACTCCAATCACAAATGTCAGTGTAACATCCCGTTACTGGAATGACGGGTATGTTGGCAATTTGGATCGGGTTTAGGATTTGGTACAGGCAAGTGTTGCATCGTACATGCATTATCGTTTC
>JANTNU010000008.1:17305743-17315873 GCA_024752395.1 Erythroxylum havanense
ACACAAAATATATATATTCGAATTATATATATATATATATATATATATATATTCAGTTGAAGGTATTGAAAATTTAAACCTAGTGACTAATTTCATTGTCGTTTTAGATAAAAATGTTGTTGTTAGCTATGAGTTAAATTTATGGCACCAAATGATGGATTTAACTTAAAAGAGTTCACATGCTAAGTTTACTCCAAACTAGTAGGGTTTAATATTATGCTTCGTTGTGGAAGGCATGTCTGATTGCATATTATAACACTTGTCCATGTGGGACTTCCTGGCTTCCTCTCTCTCTCACTATCGAATCCATGTTTATGTAATCGCAACATTTTTTTCCTAATTTCTTTGTGACAATGTGGTTCTTTTAGCTCAACCATCAAATACGCTTTAACTTGAGATTTTAAAGAGTTTCTCGGGATATAATACTTAATTTTCCAACTCTATTGACCTTTTGACTAATCCTCTCGGTTTGCTTTAGTGACATTCGTCATATATGCTAATAGTTTAGACATGGAAGTAAGTTTGACCCGCGGGCTTTCATGTTAAAAATTAAAAAAATTAAAAAAATTAAACAGATTTAAGAAAATTCCTAAGACTAATATAACAATAAATATTAATAATTAAACTAGTTTCAAAGATAAAAATTTAAAATCGATCAAATTTTTATTTTTATTTTTAATCTTTAATTCAATTTATTTTAGTAACCTTTATTATTAAAAACTAATTAATTAATCAATATATATTTGTAAGCTAATAAATTTTATAAACTAAAATAAATAAATTATTTTTATCTAATAATCTTCTTTTTAATTAAAATTTAAATTATTTCATAAATAAACATATTTTAAATTATTTAATTTTTATAATTTTTATCTAAATTTATAATATTCTAAAATCGATTAAACTTTTTGAATATTAACTCTTATTTTACCCGTACTTTCTATCTAGTCTTAAAAATACTGACAAAAACCACATTAAAAATTGAGGCCTATAACAAAATTCATCAAGAGAAAAATGTGATGGCATTTGCAATTGCAATAGCTACTGGAATGACTTCCTCGCTTTGACATCCTAATGCAGTATCCCGTCGCTCCATTCCCTCTTACACTTGAGATTGTATTATTTTTTCTTCTTTCTTTTTCTTAAAAGAGCTCCAACAGCCCTATCACTCAATTAAATGCCAAGAAAGAACTCAAAAAGAACATCCCTTCACATTGAGATGTCACCTGGTTCTATTAAGCGAACAAATGCCTTATGGAACACAAGCAATTTTTTCAAGTATGATTGAACCATGGTCCCACTGCACCATTTACGTGTCCATTTCCGTGGATTGCAACACCGTTTGGAATAAGGGACTGGGGCAAGCCAACGGTCATCGGAGGAGAAGCAGCGGGATATAACCCATGATTGTGAGGCAGGGCATGGGGGCTAACAAGAGGACTGGCAACAGGACTTCCCTTTCGCTGCTGGAGGGCATGGATCTGCCTGAGCCCTTCCTCGTGAATACGTGAAATTGTCTCCAACTCCTTCATTGACAAAGCTTCCAATCCAGCACCATAAAGAGGAGCATGTCGTGACATCTCCTCTTGAAGTGAAGCCTCAAGAGTATGGATATATTGCTGTAAGGAAACAGATAGGTATTAGAGAAGATAAAGAGGGCCAAGAGGGTTGGCGCAGTTTCTTTAGAGAAGACAAAGTTAAAGATTAATGATTATCAAGCTTTCAAGAATGCCCAAAAGTAAATTACCAATCTTATGGTTCTAATATAAAAAGGTTAAGTTGACATTCGCTAAAATTTCAAACAAAAGAGAGTCAACAAGACATTAGGTGGTATGGTTTCACTCATCCATTAAACTACAATAGATCAATCAAATAACAGCTCGTAAAAATCAAGTAGTCAACAGCGAAGAAGAACATGATAGTCTTAATGATAAGCACAGGTAAGTTCAGAAAGTAAAGAAATAAATAAAACCTGGCAAGCCTGCAATTTTGATTCCATTCCATCTATATATGCCTCACAGCGAGCAACCTGCTCTTCTTTCTCCCTTTTCTCTCCCTCAGTCTGCCCAACTGTTTGTGTCAACCTCCTAACTTCATCCTCCAATGACTGCCGGATTTCCTCTCGAGTCACATTCTCAGTGGCATATCGTTTTAATTCTTCATCAAATCTCTTGCGTGCACCCTCAGCACTTTTTAGCCTTTCAGCCAGAGCATTTTTCTCCTTTACTACTCTCTACGAAATTCATAGAATAATTTGAAGTTTAGGAAGATAGAAGCCAATGCCACTCGCAAGTAACAGGAAAACAACTAAGCAGCAGTTATGACAAGAACAGATTAGTTCAGCCAAAACAATTCCACTCAATTTCATCTCCTTAAGCAGATATTCACAAGCAGCATTCTACTGGAATAAACCAAGTGCATATGCAAAGGGCATTTATTAATAATCTGATTCAAACCAAAAAGCAATACCAAGATGCAAATAGATAGTGTTTCATGACTCAGAAACTAGCACACCAATGTCATGCTAACACTTTTACACGTTTGCAGTGGACAGTACTAGCCTACAGGAAATCAAATGCAGCTGTTCTAACATATTAAGATAGCGAGCCTCATACATGAAGCTATGAGTCATGGCCAAATTCATGCCAGCTTCCCAAATTCCTTCTGAAGTTGAACGATGTGCTCTCAGCAGTGCAAAAGAGGAGGAGATGTTTACAAAGGTAAAAAACATACATATGAACTAAGTGAATCTGAAAAGTAAAAGATACAGCAGAAATGCTGGCAGGAATATAATGATGATCACAAAGAAGTTATGTTACCTTTAGTTCATCCCTTTTCCGGGACTTCAACTGGGAAAGTTGTGCCTCAGAATCATGAAGACGATCCTGAAGAACTTTCTTCTCAGATTTGAGTTTTTTAATTTCATCATCCCGCTCTGAACGCACCCACTCAAGCTGACTCTCAACTTCTTGTATTTGTTCAGAGAGTTCCTTTTTTTCCCGTGCAGATCGATCCAACTCAGCCCTCAATTCAGACTGTCATTTCGTGAAAATAATTAAGTTAAAATAAGTGCAAAAAGTTATTAGGATTATCAGTCATTCTGCATACTCGTAATAAATTACAATTCTGGGTACCTTGATCCGGTTGCTAGTGGCTTCAGATTCACTCAATTTTTGCAAGAGACATGCTTTTTCTTGAACCATATTAGAAATTTCTATCTTCCTCTCTTCACGTAAGCGAATAATCTCATCTTCCCTAGCACCTAACTGGTGCCAAAGAGCTGCCCGATCAACATTGGCGAGGTCAGCAACCCCCAGCATCATGCTCAGAACAGGCTTAACTATTTCCTGCTCTTCACAGACCAAGAGGACCAATATATCCAAGCATAAATCTACGTTACGACCATTATCTGCTGTACTGGTGGCACGATCAACAAGTCTTTTCAGCATTCTTCCCCTGTAGGATTCATCGGCATACGATTTGAACAAGATTGTGTAAAGCATCTTGACAAACTCCTTAACAGAAGGATCACTAGAAAGTGCCAATGTTTCAGCAAGACCAAGAACAACAGTAAAGTCGTTAGATTGGACTTTCAGTTGTTCAGTGGCTTCTCCCTCTATTACAGTATCTGTATGTTGAAAATTTTCAGTTAAAAATCCAGTGTTGAAATTCAGTCTCTGCGCAAGGCGCCTTTCCAAAACCATTGCTACAGATTGGCCCACAATAGCTCCTTGAGCTACAGCACTCTCGAATGTTTGAGAAGCTTCAACAGCAAGGCAAGGTATAGACAACATCTCAAGGAGAATGTAAATATCAGAAAAATGACGACTTCCACGGGAAGGCCGTTCGTCCACCACGTGCAAACTATCAGAATTTGACCCATTTTCACCAAATAAGAAAAGATCATGAGGTGGTTTTGTGCAGTCATCTCCGAATTCATCATCAATATTAATATCTCTAAGTATGGTATCACCAATGTCTCCCCAACTATTGATTGTTTTACTCAAAAATTCCAACACAATAGAAGACACTTCAGCTCCCAAGTTCTTTAGCCTAACACGAACTGATCTAACCTGAAAAATAGAACAGAGAAAGTTACATATCGAAGAGGGATAAATTACAAGAAGAAGATTTGCATGAAAAGGAAAATATAAAAAGCATACAGCTTGAGGAAGATGTTGGCAATGTGATGCAGCTTTGAAAAGAAAATTAATTGTAGCAGCAAGTGGTTCATCATTACAGTCTGCCAAAAGCTCAAAAGACTGAAAAAGAATGTTCTCCCATGCGTCACTGTCACATTCAAGTTGACTAAGGGCTCCAAAAGCCTGAAACAAAAGGAAATATGTTGACACAACAAAGTGTTCCATGAAAGCAACGAAAACATATGCTTCCCAAAAGCTATCTTACAGGTATCCTCAGTGCAGGTTCTGCATCTGGCTTTTTGAGTCTTTCAAGAAGTGCACAAGCTGCTAAAGGATGCTCTGAATGCTCTACCAATTTGGGTACTAAAGCAACAAGGTCTGGCTGCAGATGCTTAGGGGCTTTATCCAGAACAAGAGCAATTTTCTGTGCAGACTGAGGCCTTCGTCTTGGCTCAGGACAGCGTTGAGGAACTGCTCCATCAAGGGCTCTCAGTGAATTTACAATCAGTCCTAACAGCTCCTCTGATTGCTCTGGCCACTTGGTCTGAAAATTCAATCTCTTCAAATGGATTGTCGAGACCAAAAACTAAGCTATGAAGCTAAATTCCTAGGCAGTAAAATCATACCTTAGAGTTCAGAAAAGCATTTTCCACTGAACCTCCTGTTGCTGCTAGTGAGGGATAAATAGCCTGTACAGGAATAGCTTTTCCAGGAATATCAACCCTGCTTATATCAGAGCTTTGCACAGCAGAGGCACTGATAGGATCATCTACACCAGAATCTAATCTCCCATAAACAGGAGATTTAATGGATTCTCTTGTTCCACTTTCTCTATCAGATTCCAAGGGGCTGGCTGCACCACTGCCATCTAGAGAAGGTTTAGAGTAACCATCAGATGAATCACCACTAGAACTTCCTTCGGAAGGTTGGCAGCATTCAACCATTATGTCCAATAGTAGATCAATAATCGCCTGCTGTAAAACTTTGCCCCCCGAAAGCTTGGTTGGAAGAAGCAAACGCTTTACCTTGGCAGGATCATCAAGATAAACACGTAATCCAGTCAAAAAACCAGCAATAGCACCAGCATCCATTAGAAGCTTTTCTCTCAGGGTTAACTGTGCCTGTGAAGGATTGTCTCCGTAAGTGAGGTGAAATCCAGCTCTAGAAAGAAGATTTCTGAACATATCCTCTTCATCTCCACTTATTCCTTCACTGTCCTCGGAATCAATGAGTTCATCAGGATCAGTTGTTAAAGCATCCTGATCATCTTCAGATGCCAAAACCTTTAACGCATGGAGAAGAGACAAAATGAAAAAGGTCATCCATTGGTGATTTATCTAACTTAGTTCATGTAGTCATAGTAATTATAAACTGAAAGAATATGAGACAGAAAAAAATTGATGTCGATCAGGGGAATTAGATAAGCAAGACTGATAATATAAAAGATTAGGGAAGAACTGTTACCAACCTCTAAATCTGAAAACTCAAACCATGGACAGCAGTCCTGTATTTCACAAACAAAAACAACAGTGTCACGCACAAGGAACCCAGCATCTGCTTCCAACATGTCTGATACCTTCATATATTGCAGAACAGAATTATTCCATGTCTTTGTACAAATCGAAGATTCCTTCCACACGGTCTTTGCTGGATTCTTTTGATTTACCACCGCCATTCTGTATCTGACCCAAAAGTTTTTATCTGGATCACTACCAACAGATTGATCGCTCTCTAGATAAATGCATATGGTGTCAAAAGACTCATACACACCTGCATTGGGAAAATATGCACCATCAGTTGAATAATGAAAGGGTAAAACACTAACGCATCAGCAAATGACCACAGATAAGTACCCACCAATCCGCAGCTCACATCCACCAGCTTGAAAGAATTTGCTAAAGATCTTCCGGGTTTCCATTATCTCCTTGAAGTACAAAAAATTTTCCACCTTCCACGTAAATGAACTTCGTTTTGGAACCCTATCAATTTGCGAACCAGCATTTGTGAATCCAGTGTCCTCATCAGTTAAATCTTGTGATATAGATGTCTCTTTGAGAATGAGAACCTCAGCAGAAAATACAACAGTATCCTGGACAAGAAACCCAGAATCTTGATCAAATAAACTAGTGAGTGTCACAAATTCACGCCAACCCCAATCTTTTGCAGCTTTTGAATAGCGATTCTGAGATTCCTTAGTCACAGACTTCTCCTCCACTCTTTGGTTCACAACTGATAATCGATGGCTCACAAAACAACTCCATTCAGTGGAAGTATTTCGTGAATCCGTAACTTCAAGAAATACTGAAAGGTGGCATGGTGGTTGAGACTGACCTGATACCACCAAGGACATGGGAAATTCTTGTCAATTCACTCAATAAACAAAACTAAGTACTCTCAGTTTGGTTCATGTGTCTCATGAAAACCAATATAAAACAAGCCGCAATTTCACGTGTCAGAAACAACTCCAGTTAGGAGAACAAAAGAAACAACAAATAGGCTCAAACACAAGGGTCACAGAAACAATGGCTGATAGAGAAAGGAGGATAAACTGAATGAAAGACTGTAATAGTCACGTCATCTATTTGTCCATCGAATGGCATATCTAAAACATTATTGCATAAGGGACTTAGAGCAACTAATACAAGGTAACAAGCAGCTCTGTGATCAAATTAACTATATTTCACAACTAAATTCAACAATAAATTGAATCTAAAGTTGCCATAATCACAGACAAGCAATAAGTCTTGTCTATCAAAATTGATGTCAGAACTAGTACTCCTCGTTCAGCAAGCTAGGAATGGCATAATGCCTTCATCTTAGACTGATCAACATTACTCAACTACACGAATGACTTAGGTTAAAAAAACTTAATATATAAGGACAATGACATCAAACAAACCTCGGGGATAAACAATGAGGCGACAATCACGGTTCCCAATTTGAAATCTCCTGCTCTTGATGCATAGACCTGTAATCTTCCTTTTCTTCAAAAGATCTTTCAATCTCGTAAAGTTTTCAATCCTCCAAGTGAATTTCCCCGTGTGCCCATCAGACTTCCTTGGTCCACTCCCACTCCTACCTCCAGTCAAGCTCCCATTCTTAGAAAAGCTGCTGAACTCCTTGATGACATGAAATGAAGTACTAAAGACAGCAGTATCATCCACCAAAAACCCTGCATCCACCCCGACAAAATCAGCCATCTTCATGTAATCATTCCAGCCCAAACTAGTATTGTCCCCGCTCTTATTATCAGCAGCAAACCGCCCATATGAGTCCCTATGCATATGGTTCAAGCCAGGTTTTTGGTTCAACACCGACATTCTAAACAAGCACCAACAACTCCTATCAGAAACAACCAGCTTCTCAGTGTCCTTACTCTCCAAACACATAGACAAATAATCCTGCGCATTAACAGAGCTCTGATACACACTGATCCTCAAGTTACACTCTCCAGCAGGAAACACCGGGCTCATTATCTTCTGCGTTTTAATCATCTCCTTAAACAGACTAAAATTATGCACTTTCCAAGTAAACTTCCCACTCAACACATCAGACGCAGGAGCAGCAACAACTGAAGAGGAAATCGTGGACGAGGAAGCCGATTGCAAGTCATTATTATCGCGTATGAAATTGACAGACTCGTTAAGGATTAAAATATCGGCGGTGATGAGAAGGGAATCAGTGTTAAACAAATAACCTAATTTGGAATCAAAAACAGTAGATGAAGGCGTGAAATCGCACCAACCGTGAGATTTCTTCTTACTAGAGAATCGGTGCCATGAATCGCGATGGATGGTCTTGGAATCGTCAGTGAGGTTAACGATAGCTAAACGGTAGCTCGCGAAGCAGTCCCATTTAGAAGAAGAAGTGCCGCGAGGGTCCATTATTTGGAGATATATAGAGATGTAACCAGGCAAAGCCTGAGAGTCTCCTTTTGGATACACCAGTAGTCGACAATCGTAACCGCCTACCTCGAAGTACTTGCTCCAAAGTGCCCTAGCTTTAATGCGCGGAAAATTGTGTACGGTCCATCGGCACTCGGCTGAGTACTCGCCGCGACGATCGACGGTAACTGTCTCCTGGGCGCCGCCGCTGCCGTCTCGGGAGGAGCCGACGGTCAAATCCTCCGCGGGGATTGAGGAAGAAGAGGCAGAGGAAGAGGTGGGGGCCGGCGGTGACTGGTCTGTGGGAGCGGTGAAGGGGGAGGAGGAGGCCGGATATGACGACGGAACTGCCTCGGCTGAAGTGTGCTTCATTTAGCTTCGTGTTTGTTGCTTCTCTCCCCCCAAGCTCTTGCTTCTGTTTTGTGTTTTATTTTTACGATCAAATTGAAGATATGAAAGAATATGGTAAATATCATGTGGTTTTGAGGGCAAGAGGACTAGAAGCATGAAATGACTAATGAGGCGTTTGGACTACGAGCGGCGTTGTATGGTAAGAGGACTAGAAGCATGAAATGACTAATGAGGCTTTGGGACTACGAGCTGCGTAGTATAGTTAACATGCGCCTTTCTCATATTGTCTTTGGACGATGAGCCTTTTAGTTTAGTTAACCTGCGCCTTCTTCTTAAATTGCCTTTTCAATCATTTATGTTACAAGGAGATAATTTCTCAAATTTTATCAAAAATGTAATATTTATAAATCAATGACAAGTTTTAATTTATATACTTATTATATATTAATTTAAAATAAAAAATTAGAAGTTATGTCTCATTTATATAATATAAACAAATCTTTTGATATTTTCTACTTTATTACTATCAGATTTACTTTTAAAGAGTAGTATACATACTGCAGGGAGTGTTATATTATTCCATGAGACTCTTCACAAAAGGTAGAGCTTATTCGTGTCCAATCCTGACCTTATTAGATAAAACAGTAGGGTATGGGAAGGAGGGTTTTCATTTGATTAAGAAGAACTGCTGCTAGGGTTTGGTTATTAAATTATAATACAGCTAGGCCTCTCTTGAGAGTGGAAGTGGAACAAACAAGAAGGATTCGTATCGTGGGAGGGAGAATTCTCGTTTCAGATGTTACGTGTAGCTTTTTCTTTTATTAGTTCCATTCACGATGGAACAAACTTGCAACTACTTGTTGGTTTATACCCTAATCGGTTACTTAAAAGTTTAGTGACATAATTATTTAGAGAAATTGTTCATCTTATACATATTTAGATATATATGGTAAAATTCATATAATAAATAAACATTGTAAATAAAATTATTATAAAATTATAATTATGATATTTATATTAAATTTATGTATTATTCCTAAATTATTTCTAGTTATTGTTTTATTAAGACTGAACATCAATAGAGCATAAAAAGATTAGCACACTTTCATTTTTTTTTCCTTATGAAGGAAGTAGTCAATCTCATAGACTAAAATATAGAGACACTTAAATAAACGTGTGAGTACTTGTTAAAGATTAAGTTCATTGAGCTTATCATATATGAGAATTTCATTTGAAATATTAATTGTATGTCTATAGAAATTCTCAATGGGATAATTGTATATATGAATCATTGACTTAAGATCACCAAAGTATTGTTAAGGAACCATGGATTCATGCATCATATGCATAACAAGGCCACAAAAGTGTCGAAATCTAAGTTCCAACCCCACGAAATCCCCAAAAGTCAAGAATCTTAGATGCATGCATACACATATTATAAGAACATGAAATTTCAGTAAATGTACCATTGATAATACTCATCCTTTCTTTAATATTATCCTTGTTTGGGTTGCAGAAAACATGAAATACCTTCCTTGATCACTCAAGAACACGCAAAGATGAAGAAAAAGTAGTGTGTAACGGTAGTTGGAGCACCATATAAGATGAGTTCAAATAGATGCTCAAATGGAGAGATAGATCAAGATTATGTTGCATACAATTAGATTCATGCACAAATTGTTGGACCAATGGTGGTTGACAAATTAAATCTCACTTATGTTTTGATAATAATAAAATGTATAGAATTGGTTAA
>JANTNU010000008.1:17406751-17420685 GCA_024752395.1 Erythroxylum havanense
AGCATGAAAGTTGAAAATGCAGAAGTAACAAAGCATGAATAGGTTGATTATGAATTTTAGGTTTTGATGATTTTTTTGACTAAACTTGTATATTTTAGAGTAGTATGAATTTATGGTGAATGAGTTTATTGAAATGGAGTAGAAAAACTAGAAATAAAAATTTGAAATGTTAGTTTTTGAAAATTTGAAGTCTAAAAATTTTGGGAATGAATAGTAGTGGAGAGTTAAATTTTTGATCTGAAAGTTCTATGAATTTTCTGGGTTGATCTAGAGAGATTTTGATAAAATTGTCTTCATGAAAGTTGTAACTTATATTTCCAGCTTTCCAACGGTATAAAGTTTGTAAATTTTGGATGTCGGAGTTGAGATATACAATCATTACTAGTTGTAATGTCGCACTGTCCTGTTTAGGATGGAACTTTCGGGACATCCACATTTATTTGGAATTTTGACCCTTATAGAGGCAAAAATTGTTTTTAAGTTCTTCATAAAAGTTGTAGATGATCTTTCCAGCTTTCCAACGGTATAAAGTTTATAAATTTTGGATGTCAGAGTTGAGAGTTATGAGCATTACAAGTTATAATGTTGCTTCATCTTAGTTACTGTTCATCCGAAACTAAGACGAAGTACTGTTCATCCGAAACTAAGATGAAGTACTATTCATTCAAACTAAGATGAAGTACTGTTCATCCAAAACTAAGACGAAGTTACTATTCATCGTCTTAGCTTGTATCGTCATATTATGTCCTATTTCTGATCTTTTTAGAGGCTGAATTTCGTTTTGTGGCCTTCATAAAAGTTGTAGATATAGAAGTTTTCTTTCAAATGATCAAGAACAAACTCAATCTGAAATCTGTAGAAATAGTTATGACAATTGTGTCATGAGAGGTACAAATTGATTAAGGACATTAACATGTTGGATTCTTTTGACCATAACTTCGTCATCCGACCTCCGAATGAGGTGATTCTTGAAGCAATAAACTCCTATTGAATTTTTCTACCTCTAAAGAAAATTGGTAGCTTTTGGTGTTGAATTGAAAAATGTTGATTAAACAAAAATGAGGGGTTCGATAGGAAGAATATGAGTTGAATATTTTACTGAATATACTTCAGTATTTCGATGAGATCTTGATATGTAGAGGTCCAAATGAGATGATTTTTAATTTGGATTAAACTAGAAACATATGCTAGAAATTATATGAAGAAATCAAATTCTAAATTTTTAGATAGAAGTTGAATATAGGGTACTGTCTTGGAATAAAAGCAGTCCAAAGATATTGGAGTATAACTTTCACACTACTGAACCAAATTGAATGTTTTTGGTGTCGTTGGAAGCGTAAGATAATAGAGACAATTTTTCTAGAAAAAAATGTTATGTTAGAATGTTCAAGGGTGTTTTTGGCAAGACACTTAAGTTTAAAAGGACATAAGCCTATAAGGAAGGATAAAATAGACTTTTTGGACTCATTAAGGGCATAATTGGAAGAAGAAGTGTTGTCTTGCTTATAAATAAAGAAGAAAAACGTAAATGGGAGGAGAAGTAGAAGAGAAGAATGAAAATTCTAGAGAAAAGAGAGAGAATGTCATGAAAAAGAGAGAGAAATACAAAGAGAAGAAGAGAAAGAGGGAAAGAAGAGAAAACAAGCTAGGGTTTCAATTTCTTTAGCCTACAAGAGAGATTTCGGAGTTGATCAAGAAAGGAAACAAGTAGAGGAAGGGAAGAGCTTCCCTTTGAGCTAAAGATCCCTTCATTTGGTAAAGAATGAAGGTAAGATCATTTTAAATCTTTTAGATTTTGGGAAGGATTTTAGTTCATGGAGTTTAGGGAAGGCTTAGGTTTAAGTATTCTGAAACCAATTTTAGTCATTGTGTTTTGAATAATTTCAATTGAAAATCCTTTTGAGTGAGATTTTTGTTATTGATAAAGGGACTCAAGAAAGGCAAAAGGAGAAAGAGGAGAGGCATCTTTGAGCAAGTTATAAACAAAGAAATCAAGTGGGTTTCATGTTTATAATTAAATAATGAGCCATTAAAGTTTTTCCCAAATCAAGAGAGTAAAATGATTTCAAGTACTTCATAAATGTGCATATACTGGTTTCAATGATTTGAAGAAATTGCTTATATATGTGTATATGCTTCATGGATTGGATTTGAATTGTTGTGAATATGCAAAAATGCATTGTGATATATGAACATGTTATGCCATGGAATTGTGTCATGGCATTTTGGTTTGAATGGAAAGAAGAAAAAGAACATGAAAAGTATAAAAGCATTTCATTTTGATAAAATGATTTTGAGCATTGCGTATGTGCTTTGTCTGGGCAAGAGAGGAAACATTTCGTAGTCACGTGCACGTCAACATAAAGCTTTCTCCCGGCTGCTCGCTTATGGCCCACGAGATAAACTTCGGTTTCTTTGTTTTGTTTCACGGAACCCTTGAGCCAGTCGATGTGCTTATGTGTTTATGAATTGTGACCAAGTGAAAAAATTCATGAATTGTGCTGTTGTGATTTTGATTCCATGACAAGAAGTTTGAGAAACATGTATTTTATGATTCAATAAGAACTTTTTATGAAAATGAACTTTTGAATGGTTTTTGCTTGTTTCTCGGTTATAAACTTGTTACCCACGTGCTTTTAAACTCACCCCCTCCTGTCCCCACATCCAGGTTATGAGTAAGAGATGGAGTGAAAGAGAGTCAAGGCATCACTCCGAATTTGCTTATTTGGTATTTTATTTCGCTTTCAGATTATATTGTAAGGTGACTTGAAAAGCCATTATAGCATTGTAAAACCCTTTTGTTTTTAGGGTATTGAAATGTAACAATGATGATCATTTGTATGTAACCTAATAATGAGAATGATAAAGTAAAGATATGAGAGTCTTATGATCTTTCAACAAGAGTTGGACTTCACATTCAGAGATAAGATCCAACATTAAGGTAATAAGTTTGTTTTGATGTTTGTTTGTCATGGGCACGCCACTCTTGTGGGATGATGTTTAATAAGAATTTTTTTTGGAAATAACCCTATAGGATCATACGCTCAAGTAGTATGATATTCGCAACAGAGTTGGGTTGCGGAGACGTTACCCAGCATAAATAATGAATTTTTCTGCACATGAAAATAATTGTACATGCATTCATGAATAATTCCGGGTATAATTGACTGAATAATGTGATTTAAAATGTAAGTAGTGATTTATTGGTGGTAAAAATTTATTTGGAGACTGTTAGTATTGTTTTTGGAATTTTTGATAAGTTTTGAAAAAATATTAATTTTTGGATCAATTTTAAAGTGACATGTGGTTAAAAAAATCAAGTAACAAGTGATTTATATCTGTGGTGATAAATGACACACGTGTTAGTAGGTTGTGGTTAGGAAGAGGTTATTTAACGTTTGATCATCTGACATATTCTCTGCTTGGTTGTGTTCATCACCGAACAACAAGTGATTGTGTTTTTGTGTTGTTGAGTTACTCTCTATACTGGAATTTAAGAACAGAATCAGGTAAATAGTTCTGATGATGGTTATTTTTTGGTGTAATATATAAATACATGCATGCATGGGTTTGAGGATTAAGGTTTCAATGATGGATAAATTAGATGATCGATTTGAAAATTGGAAATTTTTTAACACTATGTTGAATGGATTATGGACTGAGAAATATGGAAATTTACGTAAGTTGATGAAGAAATATGAGTTCTGTCATTGTTTAGAAGATCACGTATATGATTGTGATGTATTGTTCATGCTTGAGAATTTTTGAAGTATTAACAGAGGTGATTTTTAATGAGTTTGGATTTAAGGGAACAAGCTTGAGAGATACGGTGTTCGAGGAACTATGAGGTTACCGTAAAAGTTATATTGAAATGAGTTTTTGTTGATAATGAATAAGTCAGAAAAATTGAAAAGTGCTGAAATTTGAGTTTAACTGAAAGTACTCGTTTTTAGTGTTAGTATACTTTGTTTGTTGTCAATCAGTAGAAATGAATTCTGATTGAATCTTGGAATTTTGATTGGTGAGTTTTGATGAGCTAAAGATGAGTTAGAATGGTTCTGAGTGATCAATTGAATTGATTAATTGAAAATTTTACATTTAAAAAATGACAGTAGAGAGAGGATGAAAATGGATATCTGAATTTTTGATGATCTTGATAGCACTTGGTTAATTTTGCTTTTTAAAGGTAGTGTGGATTGTGGTGAATGAGTTTAGTTAAATGGAGTGGAATTGAATAGAATAAAAATAGAAGTGTTGGATTTTTAAAAAAATGGAAGTTTGAAAATTTTTTGGGAATAAATAGTGACAGTGTTGAAATTTTGATCCGAAACTTCCATGAATTTACTATATTGATCTAGGATTATTTTGACAAAATAGTCTTCATTAAATTTGTATATCTTAATTTTATCTTTCTATTGATATAAAGTTTGTAAAATTTGGAGTTCGGAATCAAAAGTTATAGAGTTTAGAAATTAGGATGTCTGTGAAGAAGAAGAAGTGGAAAAGCATCATCGCGCAAATGAACAACGGTGACTTCTAAGACTTTAGGCCAAAAGCACCATCGTAAAAAACTATGAGGGTGATGTTGAGGGTTAGTCTAAAATCACTTTCATGCAAAACCACGACGGTGACTTTGGAAATTTGATAGCGAAAATCGCTATCGTGCAATTTGAGAGGCTGATGAACATCCGATAGTTTTTAGCTATAACTTCTTCATACGACCTCCAAATAACCTAATTTTTGAAGAATTGGATTATTAAGACATTTTCCTACCTCTTCATAAAATTTTTTAGTATTCAAAATTGAATTGAGAATCATTGATTAAATCAAAGTAAGGGTATCGATTGGAAGTGTATGAACTGGTGTTGTTTTACTAACACCCCTCAGTATTTTGATTATATCTAGATCTATAGGATTCCAAATGAGATGAATTTTGATTTGGAGTAACGTAGAGATATAGGCCTACAAATTTTCTCAAGAAGTAAAATTATGATTTAGTCTCTAAGATATTGAATTTGTGGATAGAAGTTGTGCATAGTACACTATTTTTGAATATGAAAACCTGATAATGTTTGAGGCATATCTTCCAAATTACTAAACCAAATTGAGTGATTTTGGTATCAATGGAAAGGTAAGACATGGAGGAACACTTTTCTAGAAGAGAGTATGACCAAATTTCATCATTTTCACTTTTTGATTGAATGTGAACAATAGACTTGAAAGGGGTGTCTTGGAAAAATCAAAAGTGATTCAATGACAATGAAATGTGATTTTAATGGTTTTAGTGAGGCATAAACATAAGTATAAATTATACTTAGATGCGTTTTGATATGGAAATGATTTTTTCATGAAATTAAAGGAAAGATACCAAGGATTGTCATGAACATGCATTGTACATAATTCGTTTCATACATGTGCATTATTGAAAAATTATAATTGTGCAAAGTTGTAACGTGTGTGAAATGGGTATTGCACAAATGAACTGTGCAGATTTGGAAGCAAATGTTAAACCGGAGCGTACTGTGAGTAGACCTAGATGGTCTCATTTCGTTGTTTTTTTATTTGATTTTTGTATTAATTGATTGTTGAATGTTGATATGAATGTGTCTTGATTGTTGATTTCAAAAAGAAGGTCCGATGATTATGATGATTGATGACATATTGAAGTGTTGCTTGTATATGAATGAAAAGAACTGAGTGTACCTAATGTGATTGTTAAATGTATTTTGAATGTGTATTTGCATGTAAGTGAAAGTGTGATTTTTAACTAAATGTTGAATGCTGGACTAAGGTCCGATAATATGGGAATGAGATTGAATGGCAACATGCAAATGTGATTGATGCATTCCATTGCATGAATGCATGAAATATAATGGCAATTGTGACCAAAGTAGCCAACGATCAGAGCTTAAAGCTCAACGAGTGAAAATGAGTCTCGAGCTCAAAAGTGATTCAGAGCCTCAGGCTCAACGTTTAATGAGGTTTGTATCCCCCAAGCGGATAAGGGATAGTTATCAATGAGCCCTATATAGGATAATTTAAGCACTCAGTCACAAAAAAGTAACAAATGGAAAGTGAGTTTCATATGCACTGCATATACATAAAACGAATGATTAAGTGTATTGAATGTGAAATGTGAAATAATGTGACATGTTTTTTAGATTGAGAAAGCTAAGCTTGTCTAATATGGCTAGTCTCTATCCATAAGAAAAAGAAGAGCTTAGGCAATAGATTCTAATTCGCAATAAGGTTGCACCAGCTTAGTCTTATCCCTCTTCCTTTAATAGCTCTTTACAGTATCTATTTGTTAAACATTTAGAGATGTAACTAAGCCATTCATAGGCATCATGCTTCCTTACATTCGGATTGTAACATGGAATCAAGTTATAATCATTAATAGGTTGATTGGCCCACTAATTAACATTGATCCCCAAGTTTAACTTGAAGTTAATTGGGGTTAAGGAATTCTTTTGATGATTGCAAACTAAATAAAGTCCTAACTTTCCTCCAATTATCATAATACAAGACTATTGTTCTCCCATCCTTAACTATTTGAAATAAATAGGTGAGTGGGTTTTAGAAACCTCCCTAAAATTTTTCCTTTTCAAGACATAGGTGTGGATCTATTGAACCCCTAAAGACTCCTTATTTGTTATTAACCTCTAGATTATCCTTCCCACAAACTTCCTCCCACTTCACTTTGGCATTATATCTTTTGGTGATCTTCCTAGACTATGGAAATCTCCTCAATAGATTTGGAGAGTTGTTTTGATAAAAAGATATGATTATAAGTGGAGATAATTGATCACTGATTTGATTAGTTACAATCAACCTAAAAAAGATAATATCTTGTTACACCAAGTATAAATCCTTTTTCATATTTTTCAACTAGTATGATGCATTCATTAAAATGTAGTCTCTTTGTGATTATAGGCATTCCCAAATAAATAATTAAAGGAGACATAACTTGGATACCAGAAAGGGAAGAGAGTTAGGCTATTTCGTACTAGGCACTTGCTAATACAATTAAATGAATTTTGGATCTATTAATTACTAGACTAGAAAGTTCCTTGAACACTAGAAAAGAAGTCATTAGAATGCTTAAGGATTTATCATGTGCTTTTAAAAATAAGAGCAAGTCATCTGAAAAAGTTGAACTGAACAACTCCAACTTCTTACATTTGGAGTGAAATTTAAAACTACTATATTGCTTCATATTGTGCTTCACCAGTCTATTGAGAGCTTTCATAATAAGATTAAGAGGTAAGGGGATAAAGAGTCCTTTTACCTTTATCCTCTCTCACCTTTAAATAGTTGTTGTAATGTATTGCTTAATCCAATTAATGAATGTATCTAAGAGCACAAACATAATAAGAAGATGTATAACAAACTCCCAGCTTATTAAGTCAAAGGCCTTATAGAAGTCAATCTTGATGGTACAATTCTTTCACGAGTTATTCATTCCATACCCTTTGAATAATTCTTATGCAAAGAGGATGTTGTCTCCAATCAATCTATTTTCTAAAAAAATTTCCTTGGAAATCATTGAATATTGACTTTAGAATTTTCTTTAACCTTTTTTCAATAACTTGGAGATGACTTTTTATAGATTGTTATAACAAAATGCAAGTCTAAAATCACTTAAATATAAGGAATTGGAGCTTTTAGGAATTGAATATAAGAAGATTTTGTTTACCTTTTTAAACATATTACCCTTAGTGAAGAATTCCAGGATAACTGAGGTGGCTATTCCCTTTATTTAAGGGCATACATCATGAAAGAATAATCCATCAAAGGCATCAGGGTATTGGGTCTTGTTTCAATTAAATAAGAAAAAACTTTCCTTATATCAAGTTCAATGAAGTGGCAAGCATGTGTAGAAGAGCAAAGAAAAGATTGAGGAAAGAGAGAGCAACAAATTCTATTATTGAATATATGAAGTTGCAAGGCTATGTACACGAGTTGAAGGTAACCAATCCTTTATGTTTTGTTATGTAGTATATTAATACTTTATATTTTCTTCTAGTTCAAAAGATTGTATATTTGTTTTAATGCCATTAAAAGAAGGTAAAAGCATTTATGACCATTTTTAGGATTAATGGATGCTTCTTAAAGACAAAATTTTAAGGGAAATTGTTAAGCGTAGTTAGTAGGGATAGTGATGGAGGAATTTATCCATTAGCCTAGGCAATTGTAGAGGTGAAAACACAGATTCATGGATGTTTGTTTCTAATATTTTATCTTCCATTTTCTAGGTTGGTACATCTAGAGATGCCAATGAAAACAAGTTTAGAGATATTGACCCACACACATTTCAATTATCATTTCAGCCAAGGGGTTTACAATTCAAAGGATATTCCAATTAACAACATTTACAAGCTAAAGCAAGTAAAAGGAGAACATTATTGACACAATCATCACAAGTTGATCTTACGCAGTCAAGTACAAGTGAAGCAAACATTGATTAGTTGTTTACATACAGTGTAAATATTTATGTTTTATAGATACGAATGTTTGTGTTGTTTACATACAATATAAGTATTTTCAAAATCAATATGAGTTACTAAACAACCTCTCTCTCTTTCTCTTTTACATTGCTATTTTTTTGAATATTTGACAATATATGCAACAAATTAATTATTAATTATTTATTGGTTCTATATAATAGTATTGTTTTTGCTTCATTACATAATTCATATAAAAATTTCAAAATAAAAAATTTCGTAATATACTTGAAAATTAGTATTAACCATTACATTGCTGAAATTCAATACAATAGCCCAATAACATAATTACAAATAAAAAGTATTATAACCATAACAAATCCTATTACAATGTTCATTAACATTTTTTAATTTCTTTTTCCTATTTTTCAATAAATTTATGTTCTCCTTCAAAAACTTCATTTATTCTTCAAATTCCTGAGTTGTGTTTCTTTCAATCTCTTTCTTTAACATTGATAATTCACTCCTTAAATTTTAAATCACTTGAACGACTCTTCAGTAAATTATTTATCATACCGTTTGAAAAACTTGCATCTCTTAACCTAAAACATTCGATTTCATTAAAAAAACATAAAACATAAGTTTAACATTCGAATTCATTAATCAAATAACAATAATTCTCGCAGGATAATTGGGGCATCTATAAAATCTCCGACTAGGATTATGATAAATTTATGAAGTCTTTAATGGGGCCTTTAACCCATAATAGCAAACGACATTTCTAGACTTTGATCTCACCGTTGTATTAGTCAATGATAATGATTCCATTTGCAAACTCAAAAGATGAGAATATGATAATATATGATTGACTAAAAATGCATTCTATTGAGTATGTCATGTAAACACCCATATGATTCAAGAATGAAGCGTGATATGTTTAACAACAATCACTCCAAAAATTTCAATGCCTATATCAAAGAGGTTCAAGATAAACCTATCTTAATCGTACTTATGATGAAGTGGAAATTGCTATCTTAAAAAAGTGCTACTACTTTTGAATCCTAGTAAGATGGTTGCCACATAGTCGTAAATAATTTATACCTATAATGCACTTAATGTTGCTAATTCTTTAGTTGTTTTCAACATAAAATTCTTCAATTCTCCTTTTTGAAAATCTCCTTCTCTTATAACTTTAGAAACGTCTTCTATTGTTTTAATTTAGTTATAGATATCTCTATGGTGTTAAAGTAAAAATAAAAAACACCTGGTAGGGCATGATTATACAAAAGTAAACATTATCATTCCACTCCCTTACAACCATATCATCTAGAGAAGAAACTCCCAATTTACTGTCAAAGAAGTATGTACTTCTTAATTAATTTTACAAATTGCATATTTTCAACAAACTCTATACTTCTATTAGCATTAAATTTAATTTTTTCCATCTCCAAGTTTTGGATGTATTGGGCGACTCTTATTTGTGAAAAAGTATGAATCTGGGATGGTGTATGTACCTGAAGGAGAATTCTGTCATGTTTGGCCTTACAAAATTTTACAAGGTGCTTTGCTGCACTAGTATCAAAGTGATTTGGCTATCAGATTAAAGTGCATTATAGTTTCATATTTGCTTTAATATGCTTTTGAATGCTAAGAGTATAAGATATTTATTATGTTCATACACTTTAAACCCATTTTGAGATGGGTATAATTAACATTTCAAGAATTGAGACAAATGTAGTGTCCAATAACAAATTTTTATTTCCACAACTTATGCCATTTTAAAAAGTGAAAGGGGCTTTGACTTCTATCTCATGTAGGTGCTAAGTTACTTAAACAGGTTGCAATTAGTTACTGTTCTAATCCAAATCAAAACTCCTAAGTAGTAGTTATAATGGAACACGATTGTAATCCTTTCAATTATTAAGGGTCATACTTTGAGAAATTGTCGTTGATGGAACACGAATGTCTAAATATTTCATCCAAAAGATTATTTAGTGACGGAATTTATCAACGAAAAAAGATGTCGGAGAAATTGTCGTTGATAAATTTACCAAAAAAAATTTGTACTGTCGGTTAATATATCAACAATTATTCTATTTTATGTTTGGTCGGTAAATTTAATGACGGATAAATTTACCGACGGACTTTTTTTCCATTGGTAAATAACTAAAAACTATTTTTTAAAATCTACCCACGAACAACCCACTCCCATACCCTACTGATTTTAAGGCACAACATATATCATCACAATCAATCTGAAACAACTATTTTAAGAACTTCTACTTGGTTTTAGTTCTTTCACATAATAACTTTGAAAGCATTATCCAAGCACAGAAAGATATGTACATCCACAAACTACATGCATCAACATCCCTGCCAAATTCTATCATATATGTTCAAATTGAAAAATACAACATAGCACGGTTAATCCATATTTGACTCCTCACACCTTCGAACCATATGAAACAACATCGACTTGAACTTTTCAGACTCGGTCAAAACCTCAACCTCTAGCTGATAGAGTAAATCACTAATTCACACATCTGCTTTTACCAACAAAACCTTTTTCTTTAAGAATCTATCTTCATTATGCCATTCATCTTATCAAAATCAAGAAACCTTCTAAAAGTAATAAGATAGATTAAAAGAACGTAGAGAGGAAAACTACTTGCTTATAATGTGCCCCCTCCACCAGTTGTATCGCAATCATTAGACACACTGACAACCATCCAAGGTTCATATGTGTTCCAATGGAAATCAACAACCTTGTCCCTGCATACAAGGGTCAAAAAGTTTGGAATCATATATAGCTAGATCAAAAACTTCATAATCTACCATATTTCAAACAGTATCAAATATGAATATGATAAATAAACACAGGACCTTTACTTTCTTTTTTTGTTGCCACTATTTTTTCTTTATTATAGTGTATGTCTTTTTCATATCTTGATCTCTTATATTTATGCATTTGTATGAATTTGTTGAAAGAAACTGATCCCTGCATTTGTTAGCTATAGCTAGCTAATAAGAGATCCATAAATAAAAAAGGAAAACATGGGCTCGGGTATTAAGGGACCAACATTAAGCATGACTAATGAAGAATGGGCACAGACATTACCTTGTTTCCCATGTAGCCTATAAGACCAACTCCAATAAGGTAGACCTTCAAATGATTTATATGCTTTCTTAACCTATTATGAACCCAAACTGATACATATATACCAACCATTTGCTTGCTCACAGTATGTACACACTTAGGACATGACTTCTAATTATGCTGGAGGCACTCATAAAAAAACACAAATTAAAAGGAAAAAAATCACTACATCGAGGCCACAAAATAAGCTCTCTAAAGTAAAGAGATAAAATTGGTGTCCCACCAATTGTTAGTACGGTACCAAAATCAACTCACAAACTGTACAACGAAACAAAAAAGTCAACAACCAAAAAAGTTTTAGATTCGGTTTTAAAAATTTACCTAAAACCAATATATATCATCAACTTCAGAGTTCACTGAACAACCTTGGACAAATTTAAACTAGTTATGAACTAAAAGAGCATGAACTTTAAAACAGGGGCAAAAAGGAGACTCATAGAGAAGGTGTTGACTTCTTCTTTTTCGTAAGGGTTGGGATCGTAGCGACCAGCCATATAAAGAACCAATAGAGGCCCAAAGAAGCAAAAAAAAGTGAACAAGAATTGAAGAAACAAAAAGATTTCAAAGTACAAAGGCTTACAAAAAAAAGGCAAAATTTGAACAGAAATGTAAACAAGGTGAAGAGAAGAAATGTTCCAGTGAGAGAAAGACGATGGTAGGAGGATGGTTATATTAGACTTTCTTTGGAAGAGAAGTAGAGGAGACAATGCCAGAGAGAAGAAAATCGTACGAGGGACACAACAGGAAGAAGAAGACATAGGAGTGGGAGGAGAGCTTCTGGTGAGTTTAATGTAAAAGAAAACGACGTGTGAAAATTTACTGACGAAATTTATCGATGGAAAATTTCCGTTGATAAACTTAAACTTTTTTAATTTTACTAATAATTTCCACCTTATTACAAACGGACATCTTATACCGTTGCTAAAGTCCGCCGGGAATTTACTGACAAAAATTTTTTGTTGGTAAACTCAATTTTTTTTAATTCCACTAACAATTTCTGTCTTATTTACCGATGGACATCTTATACTATCGCTAAAAACCTTTGCAAATTTTATCGAGATGATTTCTCTCCATATTTAGTGACGGATATTAGTATCACCACTAAGTGAAAATTTTCCTATCAATTTTACAAAAGAAAATTCAGTTTCCATCGGTAATTTGCAACGGTTTATTTTCCATTGATAATTTTCTGTCGTTAATTTTTACTTTTCTTGTAGTGTCCAGACAATTACCAATTCCAAACACAGAAACAGAAAATGACGAGGGAGGATCGAAGGGATTTCAAACAAACTCTAAACAAAATTAGCAAGGTGGGATTGTTTTGTTTACATGCTTAACTTAATAATAATTGTCTTACATCTATCTTTGACCTATTTCAATGCAATTGAAACAATAATTTGAGTTCAAAACTTGTAAAGAATACAAATAGGATTAAAGATAAAAATTAAATTTTAAAAAAGGTATTAAAAATAAGAACAAATTGAATTTAAAATTTCAAAACTTATAGTATATGCTTAATTTAATTTAGAAGTTTTACTCAAGAAATTTATTTTATTGAAAAATTAAATTGGACAAGAATTATGTGATCTAAAAAGTTATATATTTCATCCTATTTCCTTTTTTGTGTATTTATATATGTTATATCCTTATATGTGAAGTTGAAATGCAGACCAAATTAATTCCAAATTCCAAATTCCAAATTCTTTGGAGTTAAGGTAATTTCTTAAATGTTTGTTTAATTTCTCCATTTTCCATTTTCAATGTCTATACTTCATCACTTTTGTCTCTCATTTCTTATGACTAGGGTCGTTCCTATCGTTTTATAAGCTCTGGACGAAATAAAAAAAGGGTCCCAATAAATCAACAATATACTTAATTTTACATGATTGTATGAAACATAAATAACTCAATTTATAAGTTTACATAATCAACTAAATATTAAATGATCATAACACTAATAAATATACAACTAAACTCCAACAACATCACAATATATCACAAAGATATAAAAATAGTATTATATCTGTGATAGAGGAAAAAATAAATAACAAAATTTAATATCTAATATTAAAAATGAAAAACAAAGAGCAAAAATACATTAAAAAATGGAAACTTTACCTTTAAATTATATTCAGAACTCAGAAGATAGAATCGTAAAATTTTTTTCTGCTAATTTTTGAGTTAAAGTACTTTAAATACATATGTTGATGAAATTAAAAAATTAGAAGGTAAAAGTACACTTAAATATTTCAAGATTATTTATAAGCATAAGATGTCGACTTATAACGTTAATTTATAACGTTAACTTAATTAAATATTTCAAGACTATTTAT
>JANTNU010000008.1:17446711-17470653 GCA_024752395.1 Erythroxylum havanense
TGAATTGTTTTGAAAATTTATTGTTTATATTTTTGAAAAGTCAAGAAGAAGATTAAAATGTTTCAAAATTATTGTTTCGAATGATTTGAATAATTGACGAAATTATTTAGGAAAATTTAATATAATGATTCAATTGTTACATTTAATGGTTTTAAATGCTTTTGAAAAATTGTTACAAGTTTTAAATGTTTTGATAAATTAAATTTTTTTTGGAAATTATGGAAATTGTTACTTTCATTGGTTTTTTAATGACTTAAGAAATTGTTACAATTGTTAATTTGATTGTTTTCGAATGATTGTAGAATTCTTGAGTTTTGAATGATTGAAGAATTACTATGTGATTTCGTTTTGTTTTGTGAATTTTGATTATTGCTAAAATCGTTGCATTCTTGAATGATTGTGATTATGCTGTGTATTCTATTGGTTTTATGAAATTGTGAAAGTTATTGTGTTGAGTGTGACATGATCATGAAAAGAGTTAAGTTTTGAAATATGCCTTCGGGCGTTCCGATTTTCAAGTGTGAATTCTGTGTTATGTGGGTTTGGTTAGGTCCTATAAGTATGAGTCAAGTACACTTGTCTCCTTTTTAAAGGCTTCGCCCGCCTGCCCGCTACAGGCATTGAAGCTCCGATTTCAGACTCCCATAAGTTCACGGCTACACTGGACGGCTATGCAGAAAAGTGTAGTACATTCTGTTCACGGCTGCACAGGACCGCTATGCGAGAATGTGCAGTACGTTCCGTTTTGGACCGACCCAAATCATTTTGATGTGTTATGTGTTTTTGATTTTGTTTATATTTGTGATGCATGTATAATGTGATACATTCATATTTTTGAAATTATTCATGATTTGTGAAAAATATGAGAATTGTGAGAAATGAGAAATGTTCGTGAATTGTGAAGAATTTGAAGATTTTGAGAAATGATTAATTGCTGATTTTTATGCCGTGAAATTATTTGAAATTGTTTATGAATGATTTGAAAAGTTTTGAAAAATAAGCTTTCAATGAATTTCCTACTGTGAGATTTTTTTTTAATAAAATGGCAAAAGTTTAGAAAATGATTTTTGCTTATTATTCGATTTATAAATGTGTTATCCACGAGTTGTAAAGCTCACCCCCTTTCATCCCCATCTCCAAGTTTCAAGAAGGAGATCGGATGAAAGAAAGTCAAGACGTTCGTCCATTACGTTTATTTATGATACGTTTTTGAAGTTAGATTTTTTTTGTAAAGATAAGATTTTAGGCTTATGTTGTGTATTGTGTATTTGAGATTATTGATATTGGTATTGTTTATGGCTTGGAATGCCATTAAGATTTTTGTAAGCATTAATTCATAAGGTGTATGAATTATGGATTTGTGTATTGATTTGGAGTTACAAAATTTGTGTATGATTATGGGATATGAATTGTGATTGTATATGAATACGATTGGTTTGGGTTTGGATTGATTTATGAAATTGTAAATTGAATTGAGATTTGATTGAGACTTATTAAAGTGTTTAAGTATAGGATTGTGTTTGTTTATGCTGGAATGACTGTCTGATTCTAGCTACTTTGAATTGTTTCTTGGAAACCTTCTTGAATGTTTAACCCATTGAAGAAACTAAATGGAGCTCTAGACTTTTTAACAGGAGAAAGGTTCTAAATAAATATGTAAGAGTGATCAAAAAAGGAGTTTTCACCAAAATGTGCATAAGATTGAGTGAATTGGTTTAACCAAAATTGATTAACCAAAGCTTTACCTATCTTTTTCCTAATAAACATGTCTCCTTGTTGCTTGTTAGTCCAGGTGAATAATCTACCTGAGAAGTTGAGATCTACCAAGGTAACCTTTTAAACTAGATTAGTTGACTCTCTTTTACCTAAGAAGCTGAGATCCACCAAGTTAACCTTTTGAATCAGATTAGTTAACTCTCTTCAAGTTCCCAGGTTGTACCTTATACTTCCTTCAACTTCCTGACATGATAGGTTGCAGTTGAAATCTCCTACTATTAACTAAGGATTTGACATTCCAACTTATCAATTTTTTTATAATTAACTTATAGAACAATTTTGGAAAAAAATTTTAACTTTAAAAGAATATTAATTAAAATAGTTTATTATAAATTTAGTTGTTTTGTGATTTGATTTGTCTAAGCAAATATTGATAAGAATTCATGATTAAGTTAATTATAATTTGCTTCATTAATTTTTTGAATGGATATTTTGTTTGTATTATGATAATTTTTTGCATAATTTAAACATATAATTGAGTTAGAATTGGATTTTTTAACGTATTACGTATCCTCCTAATTTTTTTAAAAAAAAGTTAATAAGTGCATAAAATTATCTTTACCTATAAGCTTTAAACAAAGTACAAAGGTTAAATTAAAGAATGATACTAGTTGTCATTTAAAATGGTGACCTAATGGAGTAGCTAAAAGTATTCATGGTAAGATATTCACTTTTCTATCAAATGTTTAGGTGACTTGTCAAACAAATTTCTAAATACTCTTGTGATAATTTAAATTCAATGTTTTATTTCCTTTCTTTCAATAAGGATTATAAAAATATTAGAAATTTGAAACATATTTCTCATGTATGCTCACTTTATGAATTAGGTTGAATTTTTGAATTAATGTTTAAAATATTATATAGTTAAATTAAATTGATTTATGATTTGATGTAAAATTTCCTTATAAATAACTTTGCAATTGAATAAATAATGGAGAGTTTTGATCGATCTGATTGATTTCTTAAATTCTATCCTAGACTTGTCACCTATTTAAATCAAGATTAATGAAATTGATTTACTTAAGTATAACCAAATGCTTAAATATGGGAGAATTTGATAAGTTATAATTCCACTATGTCCTTGGTATTATTTTTTTGAGTATTTTGTTTATGTTTGAATTATTTTAATATGATTTGATACTTAATATGCCTTACATTTTGTGTTCAAGTCTTGTTTTAGATCTCTAGTGAAGAATGAATGAATTCAAGCAAGTTAAAGGTAAGTTGGAGAAGTTTTAGGAATATGGTTCCTAAAAGGGATCCATGTTTAATACAATGTTGCTTTCAGATTAATATGGTTCTAAAAAGGATATGTGTTTGAAAATAATGTTGATGGTGAATTTTACAAGAGTTCTAGGTTTTCTACAGGGGAAGCAACATAGGTCAAACACATATCCATATTGTTCTTGTGTTGGTCACAATGAAATATTTTAAAGTCTTATGATATAAAAACATTAGAGGAAGTAATTAGATAAAGAGCAGTCATAACAAATCCTAATTACATCATCTTAACAAAAGAAAAAGAGAGCAATCATAACATAGCTTCATTAATAAGAAAAAAGAGAGCAATCATAACATAGCCTAATTAGATCATCTTAGGACAATAGAAAAGCAATTTTGAAGTGAAAGCAAGGAATTTTCATCAAGATTCAAGTAAAGACTTCAAGATTTCAACATCTATAAGAATTGGTTCTTTTGTTTTATACTTCAAAAATGTGCGTTTATTACTCTTTGAATGTTTTGAGAACGTGCTGCATATTTTGCATATGAATTTTGTTTGATACATGAAAATGGTTTTTGAAAGGATATCAAGCTTAAGAAATCAAGTTTCTGAAATGTGCCTTTTGGACAATATGTTTTACAAGTATTGAAATACATGTTATGTGGGTTTATGGTGGTCCCCTAAGTTAAGTCAAGTGCACTTTGACAAAAAGGCTTCTCCCGCCTACCCGCTAGTGGCATGGAACTCCTTCATGGACTCCCATAAGTTCACGGCTACGCAAGACCATTATGTAAAAATGTGTAGTACATTCTGTTTTGGATCCACTTGAACCATTTTAATATGCTTAAGTGCTCATGATAAGTTGAAAAGAGTGATGCATACATAATTTGCATAAATGTAAATTTTGCAATGGACGTGATTTTATAAATGGTTTTGTTTGTTACCGATTATAAAATTGTTATCCACAGGCTTTACGCTCATCCCCCCCCCCCCCAATCTACTCCCCATATCCAAATGATGAGCACGATATCGAGTAGTAAATGGTCAAGGCATCACTCTCATCTTTGTTTATTTTGGATTTGAAGCAAATCTTGTAAAATAAGGCTTTAGTTGCATTTTGAGCAAATAATAGTTCATTTACCTTTTGTATTTTGAAATTTTAAGATATTAATGTATTTTTGGCTTGAAATGCCCACTAAAGCTTTGTAAAACTCTTATCTTTTGATGCAAATAGAATATGATTGCATTTTTTATCAAGACTCTCTCAAGTTTGTATATTGAATTTTTTTAAGTTTTCATAAGGGAAAAATTTGTGTTCTAACTTCAAGGGAAAATCTGGGTTATTCTAGGCTAATTTAGGCAAATGTGCCTTTTAGAAAGTTATAGATCATCTTTCTAGCTTTCTAACGGTATATAGTATGGAATTTTTGGATTTCTGATTGAAAGTTATGGTCCTTATAAGGGGAGACGCTCAAGAGTATAGATTGTATCTTCTGTAAAGGCGTATCATCTGTGATGACGTTATATCTCTTGTGAAGATATATCATCTGTGATGACATCATATCGTCTGTAAAGACGTATCATCTGTGATGACGTCATATTGTCTTTGATGACGTCATATCGTCTTTGATGATGTCATATCGTCTGTAAAAACGTATCGTCTGTGATGACATCAAATCGTTTGTGATGATGTCATATCGTTTGTGATGATATCATATCATCTGTGAAAATGTATCGTCTATGATGATGTCATATTGTCTATAAGGACGTATCGTCTGTGATGACGTCATATCTTCTATAGTTAACTTTCTACTTCTTCTATTGTTGACCAAAACTTCTTCTTTTGTGTACTATTCGTCTGGTCCAATTTTGTCCTTCTGTAAGATAGAATTTGTCTTCAAGGTCTTCATAAAAGTTGTAGATCTTGAAGTCCTCTTTCAAACCATCCAAAAAATACCTTAATCCAATATCTCTAAACAGCTATCTTAATAAGACTGGGAACATAAATCTCTTCATCTCTGCCTTATGGTGTACCATTTGCAACATCGAGGTCATTATCATCTTGGCAACAGCAATGCCCTGAAATTGATCATTGTGGCAGAACATTTTATCCAGAATATACAAGTCTTCATTGCAGTGGTAGCTGGATTCACTGGCTTTGGGCATCAGATTGTGTGCCAATAGGAAAGCAACCAACCTAAGTCCGATGTCAAGGTATTTGCAATACATAAAAAATGCTAATTTGTAGACTACAAAGTGGCTCTAATCCCAAGTTGAATCATCGAATCGTCCTTACCCTATTGACTATCACTTGAACACTTAGCTCGTTTGTTAAAGGATGGAACATCTCCTCAAACTAGCAGCTCCAAATGGCCGTTAATCAGCTCCTTTGTAATAACCACGACTCTCCCATTGACTAGAGAAGTGAGTACAGGTGGTTGTTTTCAACTTCTACACTGAGGTTGGCATAGAATTGTTTGTCAACAATTTTCCCTAATAAAATTTGTCTAAACTGGCCCTAACATTGCATACTTCATCAATACTCTATTCCACTGAGACTTTGACGAAAAACTTGTTGTACTTTTTCTTGTTAAACCATGATTCACATTGTTCATTGATGAAGCTGGTTTGCTCAAAAATATGTTCCTCGGCTTCATCGACCAAATTCTTACCCTGAACAGATTGAGAGGATTGACCCATATTCTTCCTTGTCGATTGCTTAAAACGCGACATTGAGTGCTAGCTTCACAACCCATTATATTTTTAACTAGACTGACCTCAACCCCCAGTAACCAAATAACAAATTCCTTTCAAATTCAATCACACCGTAGAATCTTAGCTTCACACTCAATCTCATAACTCCAACACCGAATTCAAACACAACCTGAAAATTAATTCAATTGTAACTTAACACTTCAACACAAATCAGCCCTTCAATTTCAACCACAATCTAATATTTCACTTCAATCTTAATTCCATAATTTCAACACAATCCAGCCTAAAATCACTAACAACCATGATCGTATAACTATCAAGTATCAACTTATCAATATTTAGGCACATAGTGAAGTTCCAATATTAAAGAACACTTACCCATACCTAATAGAAGTATAAATGGCATACAATCTGCCCAAAACCTCAAGAGAATCGCTAGAAGTCTTCGAACATGAAGAGATCAAAGAGAGGAAGACGATTAAAGAGACTAAGGCTAGCTAGGATGGAATGTCGTGGGGATGGGGTTTGTAAAGGCCAGAGAAAGGGAGAAGAATGAAGGGAAATATGAAAAACTTAGGGGTGTGGACAAAGGCAAGAGAGAACGTAGAGGAGACTAGGAGATGACAACAGGTTAGGGAGAAAGTATGGGAAAAGAAGAGAAAAAGGTGTTTTAATTCTGAATGCAAGTAAAGTCATTAAGCGGACATTTACGGGTCTCCTTTATTGTTCTAACACTAGAGGTCCATTAAGTCAAAGTGTGTCTGCTCAATGGACCTTCTCGGGTCTTTCTACCTTATGCTGAGTCTATGAGTCTGCTTAACAGACTTCAAATTCGTTAAATAGACTTCCTCAGTGAATTAAAAATTTCCCCACCTTGTTCACTCTTCTTTTCCCTTATACTCATTCAATGACATCATAGGACTATATGTATGATGTATGAGTGCTAAGAAAACAAAGAGACATTGCTACTTACCTCCCCCTACACTTAGCATGGATCTTACCTCTAGGGTTGAAAATCCATGATCACGTTGTTCCTCATCCTGATAAGAGGTATCAGTGGGATGTCTCATAAACACTAGCCTTATGCAACACACAACAAACTAAAATAAGAAGATATGACAAAAATGAAACTAATAAAATCACAAAGAGGGTTAGAAATTTCAGGTTGCCTCCTAATAAGCTCTAAATTTAATGCCCTCAGCTAGACTCGGTCATCATGATGTCAATGTTTGAATGTGATGGTGGAGATAAATCTAACCATTTCTCCCTCAAAATAGTGCTTGACTCATTTTTCATTGACCATAAAGGGTTGTTGATCATCCCTTCTAATCTCTACGTCTCCATATGGATATACTTTGGTCACCACAAAAAGTCTAGACCATCTTAATTGTAATTTTCCTAGGAACAATTTTAAACGAGAGTTAAATAACAAAAATTTTTGACCAAGTTTAAATTCTCTCCAAAGTATATACTTGTTATGGACAGCCTTAGTTCTCTCCTTGTATATTCGAGTATTCTCAAAAGCATTTAGGAGAAATTTATCAATCTCATTCAACTCCATCAGTCTCCTTTGTCCGGCTTACCTAAGATCACAGTTCAAATTCTAGATTGCCCATAACGCCTTACGTTCAATTTCAACCAGAAGATGACAAGATTTCCCAAAAACTAATCGGTAAGGAGACATCCTCAAAGGAGTCTTGTATGCTGTCTTGTACAACTAAAAAGCGTCATTAAGCTTCAATGCCCAATCATTTCTTAAGGTATTAACAGTTTTCTCTAAAATTTGCTTAATTTCCCTATTAGATACCTTAACTTACCCACTAGTTTGAGGGTGATAGGTGGCTCCAAACTTATGATGCACCCATATTTTGCCAATAAAGATTTGAATTGATGAAATGTACCCCATTGTCATTGATTATAGCTCTTAGAACACTAAATCTTGAAAATATATGCTTCTTGACGAATTTGACAACACTAGCTCTAGTGTTGTTAGACAAAGCTATAGCTTCCACCCATTTTGATACATAATCAACCTCCAAAAGGACGTATTCATTACCGAAGGATACTAGAAACTGTCCTATAAAGTCCAAACCCTATACATCAAAGAGTTCAACCTCTAGAATCCCTAACTGAGGCATCTCATGCTTTCTACCAATGTTCCCTATTCTTTGACATTTATCACATGTCATGGCAAAAGTTCTAGAACCTTTGAAAAGGGTAGGCTAATAAAACTTGGATTGTAAAACCTTTACTGTTGTTTTGTTATCCCCATGATGTCTGCCATAAAGAGAAGTATGACAATGATGAAACACGGACTGCATCTCCTCATTAGGTGTACATCTTCTAATTACCCGATCAGCACACATCCTAAAGAGCAACGGGTCTTTTCAAAAGTAATTCTTTATCTCAGATAAGAATTTCCTTCTCTTATGGTATGAATAATCACCAGGAATGATATTGGACACCAAGAAGATAACATGGTCAGCAAACCAAGGAACATTTTCCTTAATAGATCATAGATTCTCATCAGGAAAGGCATCATTGATCGATTCCTCTCCCATCTTGTCACTTTGCTCAAGTCGTGAAAGGTGGTCAGCCACCGAATTTTCGGATCGTTTCTTATCTCTAATTTTCAAATCAAATTCCTGCAAGAGTAAAATCCATTTGATCAACCTTGGTTTGGCATATTTCTTTGTAAGCAAATATTTCAAAGTAGAATGGTTAGTATACACAATGACTTTGGAACCAACAAGATAAGATCTAAATTTATGAAATGCAAAAGCTACTGCTAGTAATTCCTTCTCTGTAGTAGCATAATTAATTTTAACATCACTAAGAACTTTGCTAGCATAATAGATGACATATAATTTCTTATCCGATTTTTGTGCTAACATATCCCTAAGTGCATAATCAGTAGCATCACATACCAGCTCAAAAGGGAGACCCCAATTCGGTGTGGCCATTATAGGAGCTGAGGTAAGTTTCTTTTTAAACCTGTTGAAAGCATCAAGACATTCATAAGTAAATTCATAAGGGACTTCCTTTTGCAACAAAACACATAAGGGTTTATAAATCTTGAAAAAATCTTTAATAAATCTTCAATAAAACCCTGTATACCCAAGAAAACTCCTTATTGCTCTAACCGAATTGGAGGGTGGTAATTTATTGATGATTTTAATTTTCGCTGGATCCACCTCTTGTTACTTGAAATTTTTTGGCCTAGGATGATTCTTTCTTGTACCATGAAATGACACTTTTCTCAATTTATCATGAGATTAGTTTATTCACACCTCTGTAGAACCTATTCTAGATTGAACAAGCATGCATCAAGAAAAGAACCAAAAATAGAAAAGTCATCCATAAATACCTCAATTATATTCTCTACCATGTCGAAGAATATAGACATCATGCAGCGCTATAAAGTGGCAATCTAGTTATATCCTGAATAACCATCTAAAAAGCAATTCTTCCTAAAATTATAGAAACTTGCATATCAAAGTCCATCTTAAGCACAACAAAATCACTTGAAATTATAAGCTTACCAACTTTCACTAGTAAGTCCTTAACTACACCAATGGGATACTGAATTGATCTATCAACGAGTTATAATGAAATTGTAGTTAGTGTGAGTTCACCAATTTCAAACCTATTATAGAGACACAAACAGATAAGATTAATACTAGTACTTAGGTCACATAAGCATTGAAAAATGTTAGATTCAACAAAGTGACAAGGAATAGTCAAACTACTTGGATCCTTTAACTTAGGGAGTAGTTTATTCTGTAAGATAGAACTATTCTCCTCAATTAAGGGTATCATAGCAAAATTATCAAGCTTCTTTTTGTTGGAGATGATTTTCTTCAAGAATTTGGTATAAGTTGGCATTAGCAAGGGCTTCATCAAAAGGGATGTTGATTTGGATCTTCTTGAAAAGGTTAAGGAATTTATAAAATTTGGAACTGTCATTCTTCTTCTTAACTTTTTGAGGGTATGGTATGGGTGGTACAAAGGAAAATTCTGAAATTCGTGAAGACTCTTTCATTGGTATAGTCTCTTTTGCCTCTTTGTTCTAATCCGAATTCACACTTTTAGCATCTTTTGCTTCATTTTCGTTAACTTCCTTCTTTCTAGGAACCACACCTTCCACCACCTTACCACTGCTTAGAATGACTGCCATACAATCTTGTTTCGGATTTACTTGGGTATTGCTAGGCAGCTTCCTTTTACCCCTTTCACTTACCTCTTTAGCCACTTGACTGATTTGCACCTCTAAATTTCTGATTGCAGCTTGGTTGGACTGAATGTTCATGGCTTAAGAGCTCGCTTAAGCACTTTGATCCATCTTACTTATAAGTTGAGTAAACATATCTTCAAGCCTGTTTACTATTTTCTCCCAAGGGGAGAGAAATTGTTATTGAACAGAAGATGAAGGAGGTGAATACTGTGATTTCGGTGATGCTTGGAGCCTAGGTGGTCCCATTGGTTTTGCCACCCTTTGCTTTTTCCATGAAAAGTTCGGATGAAATTTCCAACCTTCATTGTAAGTGTTCGAGAAAGGATCAAAATTTTTACCTTATCTACCATTGTAAGTGTTCGAGAAAGGATCAAATCTCTAACCTTATCTACCATTGTTCACATAGTTCACCTCTTCCTCTATCATTGTTGCCTCGATGTTCATACAACCAGTTGATATATGTCCAAATCTACCACAGAGAGTGCAAGGATCCCTACTAGACTTCTTGTCATTCATTAATATATTCAACTTCTTATTGATTTCAACAATTTGGTAGGCCATGTCGGGTTTAGACCCCACTTCATTAAGAGTCACAACTTTGCTCCTAGTCACCTTACAATGTGAATTCTCCACAAACTTTTTGAAGATGTTCTATAATTCTTAGGAACTCAAGTTACTAATATTCCTACCAGCGTTCAAATCCACCAAAGTTTGATTGTAATTAGTGAGACCATAATAGAAGAACTGGGTCAACGATTATGTATCAAATCTATGGTAGGGGCATTGATTAAGGAGATCTTAAATCACTCCCATGCTTAATGAAATGTTTCTCTGTCTTTCTGCGAAAACCAATGTATCACATTCCTAAGTTCGAGAGTTTTGTGGCTAGGTACCACTTTATCATGAAAATCTCCATTACCTTGTCCCACGTATCAATAGAATCTACCTCCAAACTCAGCAACCAATTTCTTACTAATCCCTTCATGCAATAGGGAAAACACTTTAGCCTTAACTCATCTTCAGACAATCCATACAACGAAAGAGTTTGAACTATCGCATAGAAATCTCTCATGAAGGCAAGAGCATCTTCACTCAGCATCCCATTAAATTGTGGCAACATTGATAGATGAATATGCTTTAGCTCATAATTCCTTGCTACCGTATTCAATCGAATGCAGGGGGGGTCGCCAGTAATAAATGACATTTGATAATCTCGAATTCTTCTTATTATAGGATTAACAATACTCGGTTCAATTTGATTTCCTTCATGAAATTGTTCATTCCCCTATCTTGTTCCTTATGCAGAATCGAATTTTGATTATTGTTGGTGTTGGACCAAGTTTCTGGAGCCCAACATCAGATACGGAAGCGTGGTGCTTGGTGCGTGGAGGGAAGACCTAGATGTTGAAAAATTAGAAGAAAAGTCCCTCAGAAGTAAAGGCGGGCGTCGCTGAGGCATAAGTTGTCTCGCCGCGGCGAAACCTCTCAGGAAGCGAACGAGCCTTCATCGCAGCGAGCGAAGGAACTCTTGCCGCGGTGAACCCGCGAAAACAACTTCAACGCGGCGAGCAAACGGCCTCGTCACGGCAAAAGCCTTTACTTACAGAAACTCAAGCTTAAAACTTTCACTCATTTCATCAAAACAACCCAACCCAAAAATAAACAGCATACACTCAAGCAATCTTCTAAATGATTCAATACGAAAGATTTGAAACAAAATCAACAATATCTCATTGATAACCAAAGAAGAGTTTTACAAAGCTTTAATAGCATTTCAAACCAAATTACATCATTTGAGTTCAAGAACCAAAAATACAAAATACACTTGAACCAATAAACTTGAAATGTAACTAAAGCCTTGAATTCCAAAATATAACTTTAAAATACAACAAAGTGACAATTTGGAGTGGTGCTATAACTCTTGACTTACTCGATCTCTCGTTCATCACCTGAATAGGGGGAGGATAAAGGGGATGAGCTGTAAAGCTCGTGGGTAACATATTTATAATAAAGAAACAAGCAAAACTATTTTCAAAAAGATAACTCATTGCCGTGGTATACTTTGAAACCATAGTAATTTCGCATGTAGATATCATTATCTCGAAATGCTTATTTTTCAAACAATTTATGAGAAAATTTTAAAAATCATGTATGCATCAAACGTGTTAACAGATCATAAGCACATAAGCATAGCAGAATGGTTTGGGTAAGTCCAGATTCATGACGCACTACACATTCCCATATAATGGTCCTGTGTAACCGTAAATTCTTGAGGGAGTCCTTGAATGAGCTCCATGCCACTAGCGGGCAGACGGAAGAAGCCTATACATGGGTCAACGTACACGTGACAATTCTTGAGGGACTACCACAAACTCACATAACATACATAGTTCAAAGTCTGGTAAATTTCTTGCCAAAATGGCACTTTCTTGTAAACTTGCTTTTCATAAACTTGATATCCTTGTAAAAATCATTTCTAGAAACATGATTTCATGTGCATGTATTCTTTTAAAGGGAAACCCTTTTCAAAGTCTTTTAATCAATCAATACAAATCATGTAGCAAACATATATCAATTTCACAATTCACTTAAAAAGCAAATAAGGCAACATTGATGATGCAATTTAAATCATTTCATATTTCTTGATTTGAACAAAACAATGAGTGGCTTATTTACTCTATTATAAACGTGTACCCACCTTGAGTTCCTTGCTTATAAACTTGCTTAGGAATGTCTTTCCTCTTGTTCCTCTTGCCTCACTTGATTTCCTTATCCAATAACCAAAATTCCAATCAATTTGGTGTAGAAATCATAAAGTTATACTTTAACAATTCGAACTGTAACCAAGACTGAAACAAAAATTCTATGCTTAACTTCCATACAAAATTTAATATCTTTAGAGACTGATTCAGAACTTCATTTCTTCAAAACAATTGTAGCCCTATGTCTCTAGTTTATAATGAAATAAAAATCACCTCATTTGGACATCTGCATCAAAAGTTATGCCCAAATTACCAAAACATATCTGCGTAGGAAGCTTGAGCTCGCCGTGGCGTGCACGCTTGCGTGCGCCGCGACGTGCACGCTTTCGTGCGCCGCGACGTGCGAGCCCAAACACCTCCCGAAACTTGATTTTCGACATTCTTCAACCATAATCCTCCCATCCTTCAAAAATAACACATCTAAACCCTAAATCATCTTTTATACTTCATTTTTAAACTCATTCCAACCCAAAATCATTCACAAACACAACATGATCATCAACCCTAAAAGATTAAACCATTTTTTAATAAATCACTCAAGAACCATTTCCTACACATGTTAAGCTATAATGGGGTTTAATCTAACCAAAAGAAGATGAAATAAACTCATACTTACTTGATGATGCTCCAAATTCTTAGAAATCTTCAAGAATCTCAAAACCCTACTATTCTCTTATTCTCCCTTGGTCTCCAACGATACTCTCCCTCTTTCTCTTCTCACTTTCACTTTTTCTTCTTCTAATTTCTTTCACTTAAGCCTTAAATGAATGAGCAAAGACCATTTTTCCCCTCCATGTAATGCCTTAGCCTCTCAAACTTAAGTGATCTTCCATGTTTGCCCTTATACACTTTTACTCTTTTATTTTCACTTACACCATACTATACTCAACTTAATCTTAATCTCTCCATTTAATACTTCCAATTCTATCAAACTAAATAATAAATCCTCCAATCATTGACATGATAATTAAACTTTAAACAAAAAGAATTTATCTTGAAAAACCACATAATCAAAACAATTCATACTTAATAAAATCACTAAAAATTTGGGGCCCAACGGTTGGCCATCTCTCTTCTTCTTTGGGTGTTGTTCCTTCTACAAATGCATTCAATTTCAGGATTCAATTCAATTAGTCAATTTTTATTCAAATTTCTTGAGTGCTTGAAATGCATGCAACCCCTGAAATCAAACAAAAAGAAAGGGTTCAAAATTAACTTATAGAAGAAAACTTAAGGCCATAAATAATTTAAAAAAACTAGAATTAATGGTAACAAATATAAATAGTCCCCAACAACAACACCAAAAACTTGGCTGACACAATCTGCAAGTGCACAGAGTCATTTCTAATACCTACAAATCGAGTACTCCAAGGCCATCTCCCACAAGGACTAAGATACTCACTATAGAATCAATCCTAATTTACTTAAACGAAAGTGACAATAAACAAATAGGGGAAATTTGATAATTTAAACTTAAGGCTTTAGGGTTCACCAATTTAAAAGATTGATTAATAAATTATGGAATTGATTGAATGATAGGTTATAATAACAATTGCACAACTATACTTATATTCTCTCTCAAGATATATAAGAACACCCAACTAGTTGATTACCATCTCTCAATGTGAAATCTAACTAGTCAAATTCATTAATAACAAGCAATCGTAAGTTATCACACTAGTTTAGGATATTTCTATCTCTAAATCTAATGAGTTTATCTTCCTAGTGCATAAACCATACTTCACCTCTCAGCTCATTATATGATTCCTAATATTGCATCTATGATGATCAAACATAAAGACAACAATGAAATGCAAGAAAGATAAACATAACCTAAGAACTTTCATTCAATACCAATCAATTCATAAAATATAAATCCATCCCCCAAATAGGCTACATCCCTCACCCTAGATGGGGTTTAGTGCCAGAACATGGTAACAGAATCTATACACATAAAAACAATCAACATCCAAGAAAGAGTAGAGAGAGAAGGTAGAGAGAACACAAAATAAGGTTGCTTTCAATGCTTCATTCCTCCTTCTTTTCCTCTTTTGGGTGTCTCTTTAAGTTGTAGGTTTGTTTTCAGTGTCCAACCCTTCTTTAGGTCTTAAAAATGAGTATTTATAGTGTCTTGGGTTCAAAAAAACCTAGTTTTTGCTAAATAGGAGAAATCAGATCTTTTTTGGGCTAACAAAGTCTGTTAAAAGAACTTAATGTCTGTTTAGTGAACCTTCTCGGGTCTCTGAGTGAAATGGAACAAGCAATATCCGTTAAGGAGACATTATGTCCATTTAATAGATATTCTCGGGTCTTTGAAGTTTCGTTAGCCAGGCAATGTCCACTAAGCAGAGATCATGTTCGTTTAATGGACCTTCTAGGGTCTCTAGAGTGGAGTTGGCCAGGCGATGTCCGCTTAACAAACATCCCCTAGCCCTCTACACAATCTTGCCATATTGACCCTCTAGATGATAGAATTTGTAACATCCTAGATCACCCGCTTACAGATATTATCTACTTTGGGCCTTGGTCTAGCCAAGTCCTCACGGTTTTGCTTTTTTTGAGAACTTCCCAGGAGGTCACCCATCTTGGAATTACTCTCACACAAGCACATTTAGCTTTGGAGTTTCAATGGAATCCAATGCATTAGGCCATGAAAAACGCATTTGTAAAGGAGAGGTATCTGTACCCTTATAAAGCGTACTTCGTTCTCTCTCCAACCAATGTGGGATCTCACAGAATTTCTCCTTGGAGTCTTCACAGAAGTTGTAGAAATCGGAGTCCTCTTCAAAAGCATACTTGAATGACCTTCACCCGACATCCACAGTCAAAGTTATGCCTCATACCCAAAATCTATTCATTTGCACCTATTGAGCAATAAAGTTGAAAGCTTTAAATTCATATTAAGATAAGTCAAATGATACCTAATTCATTCCAAAATCACAAATGCATAATTTGACTTATCATAAGAAATGATCAAGCTTTAAAATAAGGTATCAATATTCATGATTTATTATTTTTTATGTGTTAATCATGTTATAGAATTTAGATAATCTTGGGTTTTTAAAAATCAAACAAAAAGGTTTTGTAATTGTTTTATAGCATGTGGGATTGGATCCTAGCCCAATTTCCTAACAACCTACTCACCTAAGTTGCCACCAATTCTATTCCTTCTCTCTTCATAGCTTATTATAGCACCTTGTCAGTTGATGTTATCTCATTCTAGATTGGTAAAACATAAAGCTCGTCTTGGTTAGCAACATTCAAGGCCTAGTCTTTATTAGTTTTCTACTTCTTTCTTAAGAAAATATAGTTCTTGGGGGCCAAGAAAACGAAAGATTTGAAAGAATTTTGAAATGCATTTTATGGGTTTGGATAGAGGAAGGAATATGTTAAGAAAGCAATTCATCATGTCATTGTTATTATTTGAACTTTTAATAACTTACCCAAAATAGTGAGAAGACGAGATGCAAGATTGGAGAGGTGAGACACGATTGATGGTAAAGAGAAGATACATTGAGGAGAGGTGACAATGATGAGGAGGGAGGATAGGTGAGATCGACAATGGCAACACTATCAGTAAAAGAGTTAAAAGTTGAGAGTTGAGAGTTAGAAGCAAATTGACAAAATGAGAGTTGGGAGCAAATTGAGATAATGAGACTTGATTCATCAAAGTTGAGAAAACTCGAGAGAGTTGAGGTAGAGCAATGGTGGTCAATTGGAGAGGAAAAGAAACTCAAGGAAGTGGGATTTTATTATTTCAAATTAGTCCTTAATTTGTTTGAAATTGCAATTTGGTTCCTATATTTTATTGGTATTTTAAATTCCAATCGATATTAGTTTGTACTAACTAAAAATTATAGGTACCATTTAAAACTTTAACTCAGGTACATAAGTCTAACTTGTTATACCATTTTAGTTGGAATAGACCTTTCCGGTTTCTACGATACAAAAATCAAAAGTTTTAGAACACAATTATACTCTAGATTATTGGATTGGATCAACTTAGTAGTAAAGATTATCAATCCATGTCATTCATGTCGAATTAATAATAAATTATTATGTATAAGGTGAGTGCAAACTCTCACCCTCATGCTTCATCAAGGTTTATAATATTTTTTTTAGGAAATAAGTGATTATTTGAAGTTTTTTTACGAGAGGAAAAATCATGAGAGCATATTTTACAAATAAAATTTTGAAATTTTTTGACCATATAAAATTCAAATCCAATTTAACATGATTCAAATAAAGATTAAGATTATTTAAAGGCATAAAAATTCAGCTAGCATATTGGTTTAATTTTATAGACTTATCAATTATTTTTAGTCCATTGTAATATTCTTTGCAAATGAAAAACTCGCTTCTAATCACATAAATACTTTTTTAAATATCACTATAAGAGCCTGTAGAAAAGAAAAAAGGGCCCAAAGAAAACATATCATAGGAAGAAAAACAACAGGCCCAAGCGGAAGAATCCTGAGTCTGAGACCTCCCTCGTACTTGCCGTCAAGTTTCAACGCCATCCGAACACGACAGTTAGGTGGCTTTCTGTTCTGTTCTGTTCAAAGAAATAAGAAATAAGAAAATTAAAAACTGGAATCTATTTCTCTGTCCACAACTTCTCGTCTAAGTACAGAGAGAGAACGAGATGGACCGAACCGAACCGAACCAAACCAAGCAGGTCATACATTACACTCTCTGGGTTTCCCTGCTCTTTACTGCTGCGTCGTCGTTTAATATCCATGAAAATTAGCACACCCAAACAAAGGAGAAGAACAATTTTTGCCACCTGTTCTTTTCTAGTTCTTGTTCTTTGCTTGCTTCGATCCGATCAGCAAAACCCTTTACTTTCAAGTACTTGAACCAAAATTAGGAAGCAAAAAAAAAAAAAAAGAAAATCGTGTCTCGACGATCAGAACGATAGTCGTTAATTTGGAGAGTGATTGTATGATCTGTTGATTGGTATAGAGAAAAGAGAGTGAAAGATAAAACAAACAGATGATGCAGAGACGGAGTCCACCAAAGCATAGGCACGATGGAACTTCGCCGCTGCCTTTGGGAATGGATTGGAGCCCCCCTCCTCGTAAATGGGTAGATTTTCAATCTAATTTTTACTCCTAAAAAATTATCCCTTTTTTGCTTGTGTCTTGACTTCATCGTCTTTTAATTGACTCCTCAGCAGTTTGCACTTGGTTTTGGTTCTCTACAATTTTTTAACTTAGTTTGGCACGTAACATCCGTTTGAATTCTATTTTTGAACTTGGAAATTTAAGTCTTAGCAGACCAGAAACTAACGAAGTATCTGGTGACTGTGTGTCATGTGTCCCATAGTCACTGTGATTTGTTCAGCCTATGAGCTGGCTGATCAAAATTTGGGTTCTTCATGGTCTAGAAAAGGTTAATGATCTTCAGAGTTAACGCAAGGGATCCATCCTGCAACTGTGTAATTAGAATTGGTTGTTTGGATTTGTGTTGTATTTGGGGCCCGGGAATGATTGTCTTAAGCGAGAGCAATTTGTTTTGATTTGGTGCCTTATATTGGAAACACCAGATGCTTTTAGCGCTTAATTGTTCCAGGTTGATTTATGCTAAGTGAATGCTCAATTTAATATCAAGGGCCAGGGTATTGATTACCTTTTGTCCATAATTGGAAATTCTTTCTTTCTTGTCAGTTATCCCTTTGACTAAGTTTCTTCTTATTTAACTTGGAAGCTCTATCAGATATTGTAATGATTTGAAAAGATTCCAGTTGTTAAATGACAGCATGCTCTGAATTTCGTGCCTGTATCGGCCACTGAGAATCTGCATTTTTATTTTACTTATATGGTTTATGTAAATCCCGATGATAAAAGTTTGAGTGTACTGTGCATGATAATGCCAACTGTGCATTTCAGAAACATGGAGACTGAAGGAAAGTAATGTTCTTCCCTTAGAAACTTAATAAGAATTGAAAGGGCTCTTTTGATGTTTTAGTGTTATTTGCTGTGTAAAAAGGCAGGTTCATAAATTGATACAGTTCAGTTTCTTTTCTATCTGGGAAGGGACACAGTTTCCAGTTTTCTCTGCTGTAAATTTTTGTAATGACATTTTGAAATGCAATTTTTATCCTTTACCACTGATTTTACTCATAAGTATTTGATACAAATGTGAGAAAAAGCTTCTTTTGCAGAATGGGCGGCAAACTGTTTGGCCACATGATCCTAGAACAGGATGGAGTTACTGCATCACCATTCCTTCTTGGGTTGTTCTGCCAAAATCAAGAGATTCAGATCCTGTAGTGGTATGCAAATTGAAGGATTTCAGTATTAATTTGGACTGATGATTTATTGTTGTTACTAAACCTTTATGAACTTGACAATTTAAATTTTATTTTATTGAATTGTGAGATACACTCTATTGCATGGTACTTTGCTATTGCTTCATGCTGGATTGTTTTGGTTCTCTTCCCAAAACCAGAACTAAGTATCTATATGTTGGATTTTACTTCGATGACCTTGGTCTTGCCTTCTATGATGGAAACATTACGTGTTGGTTTCTCAATTATGCCAATCCAATCCCATTCTTTGCACTTTTGGGATTTTACTTTAGTCCATGGAAGGTTACTACTCGCAAAATTTTAATCACCTTTTGTGAGTAGGTGCAATGATAGATATACAGTAATTATTGCCTTATTAACTCTTTTACTTCCTTTCTTCAAGAAAACTTGTTCATGGTATAATGGGAAGAGATTGTCATCATTTGTAAAAGTATGTGGACAATTATGCATATGTATGTTGCCTTAGGAACCCTTACAGCTGTAAATTTCTGCACATTTGACATTGTTAAGGGACAGTTTTACAGGATTCAGGTTGGTTTACAATCTCCAGAAGGGATTACAACTGCACGTGGAGTACTGAGAAGATTTAATGATTTCCTAATGTTATTTGCTAATGTAAAGTCCAAGTTTCTCTGCTCTTTATTAAAAGTTTTCCTTTGCAATTCACTAGATAGTTGATGTGCTCTGGAGATAGTCAAAGCATATTTGGTTGGTTGTGATAGCATATTCATAATGATGAAAATTTCTATGCTCTTTGGTTCATTTGGTTCAAAAAGATAGATCTATAACTAGGTTATTGTTTGTTATCTGTTCTTCTCAGAAACATGTAGCAAAAATGTCTGTCCAAACTTAAATCCATTTTGCGATGACAGCAATGTTGTGTAGAATGTGTTTGTCAAGATCTTCTTTTGTTTATACATGCCTGTGAAAATTGCAAAAGGAAAACCAAATCCTTTATCTGTTGAAAGCTGAATAGAGCACCTGGTCGTCAGGAAGTAAGTTTCTATTATGATTTTTCAATAGGGTGGTTGGGTAATATGACTTTTAAGGAATTAATTGACCACTTTCTTACTTGCTTTCCCTTTGCGAAATTATTTACAGTAAGCTGAAATTTGATAAAACCGAAAGCAAAATGATATTTTTTATTTTTCAACAGAATTTTATATTAGCTTGGGTATGGATCATTGAAGTAAATTCTTGTTTATAAAATTTTCAGCTCAAGAAGGCATTTCCAAAGAAAAATATCCCTCCTGCTCCACCCAAGGGACTACTGCGTATGAAAAGCAGGGCACTGTTGGAAGAGGTAAGAATTATGATATTAATCATGCTTTTTCTTTTTTGTACCTGAAAGTCATATCTTCTTTGAAATTATTTCCCTATTTATTTGGACCATAATGAGTTCTATATATCAGCCTCAAAACTTCATTATAAGGTGCTCAACTTAACTTTATGGAAGGTCATTCAATACAAAGAAGCATTGAATGACTCATGATTGTAAATGGGCTCTAGAGGCTGGTCCTGGCTTAATGAGTTCTTATTACAAATGATCTGTTGCATCTTTTTGGGAAATTGAATTTAGAACTTTTGTTTCCTTTTCATTTACATGTAAAATTGTGCGTCATTATCAGATGAATTTTTCTTGTTCCAGAGAAGGTGCTCTTTGGAGGAGTGGATGACAAAGTTGCTGTCTGACATTGAGATATCAAGAAGTGTGGCAATTGCTTCCTTTCTAGAGCTTGAAGCTGCTGCTAGGACTTGTATGTGTCATTATATTGCATAATGAAGCTTAATACTATCCTCTGCATGATACTTGATATCTATATTTTCAATAATGGCATTGATATTTTCAAAGCATTAAGAAAATCTATTTATCTTCTTAAAAATTGTTCTTTACTTGACCTGTAAATTTTGTTAGCATTCCAAGATGAAAACCAGCAGTCTTCAGAAGCAAACCAAGCTAGTGATTCAACAACTTTTTCACTTCCGAATATTCATCATTCAAGTTCTTCTCTCATTGCTGGTAGTTCATCAGTTGCTTCAGATAATGGTAGTGATACTGCTTGTGAGGCCTCTGAAATTGGAACACCAAGGTTAGGTAGGGATAAGAATTTTGAAATTGGTGTCCAGGAACTCTCTTTGGATGATGATTTAACGAGTCCAATAGAAAAGCTTGTAAAGTTCGGCATGTCCAACATTGATGAAGGACTATTTATGGGACAGACCATTCTAGATCAGCTTGAAGGATTACCTAAGCATAAACCACAGGCTAGACATGTGAACCATGTTATGACAAAGGATAAATATAATGGAAGTAAAGCTTTATTCCTTGCAAACGATGGGATGAATAATTTCTCTGAGACAGAGCCTAATAAGGGTTTTTGTCATGCTCGAAAATTATCTAGTGAGAGTGTTGGAAGTGATGGAAGCTCACAAAGAGGCAGTGAGATCTCAAATTCTGGTATTTTAAATTCTTTTGGTGATGGGTCTCTTGACATTCCTGGGGCTGGTGAGCTATTGGGGGTGTCAGAAAGCAATGCAGATTTGAAGTTCGCAGGCGATGTACAGATAGTTCTGCCATCAGATCAGCGACATAGACTGAGCAGAGTTCTACAAGCAATGCAGAGGAGACTAGTGACAGCAAAAACAGACATGGAGGACCTAATAGCAAGGTTGAATCAAGAAATTGCAGTGAAGGATTACCTTTCTAAAAAGGTATGCTGACTCACATTATAACTTTCGAATGGCTTAGAATTCTCTTATGTTTCACTGTAACAGAACCTGTCGATACTTGCAGATTTATCTACTGCCTCTAACTACTTGTGTCCTTTTAGGTCCAAGATTTAGAAGTGGAACTTGAAACTACCAAGCAGAAAAATAAAGAAAACTTGCAACAGGCTATCCTTGTTGAGAGAGAGAGGTTGACCAAGATGCAGTGGGATATGGAGGAGTTAAAACAGAAATCAATGGAAATGGAGTTGAAATTGAATTCTAAAGAGGTATTTGATCAACCATCTGTAGGAGTTTTGGATTCCCTTTCTTCTATATCTCTTGTTAATGCAGTGTGGTAAGCTTTTGGATTCATTCTTTTTTTGTTAAAGAACTAAATTCAGAATATATGGCATGCATTGTAATTGACAGGATGAAAAATCAAGAACAGGACTAGAAGTGGAATCCAGTAACCAGGAGAATGACATGACACTGCAGGAGTTGGATTCTACTAGAAAGCAGCTTGAAGATATGTCGAAGAGATATCAAGATCTTGAAGCAAAATCAAGGGCAGATATTAAGTTTCTTGCTAAAGAGTTTAAATCTCTCAAAAGTTCTGAGACAGAACTGAAGCAGGAGCTTAATCGGTCACTGAAGGAGAAATCTGAAATTGAGGTAGTTACGACACTTCTGGATCATATCCATCTTAAGCATCCCATAAAAAACATGTTTTTGTGGACCTATTCCAGGAAATTGTCAATTTAACACTTTTGATTTTGTCAAGTGTTGTTGCTGTAATCTTTTTGGTTTTTGCTTATTGTGCGAGTATGACTAGTTGTTGGAGCTCCTTTATTGTTTGTGTTAATTTTCAATAGAAACTTTACCCTAGATTGATATGGTTAGTTTTGAGCATGGTAGAATGAATTTCTTATGGTTCTGCTTAACATAATCTTTCAGAAACTTCTTAAGGAGGAAAGAGAAATGAGAGAGCGTGAGAAGGATGCAAGAAAGAAGTTGCTGCAGGATTGTCGGGTTCTTTGTAACCAGCTTCATGAATGCAACCTTGATTTGTCCATGGAAGATGATGATGATCTCTTGGTCTCATCTCGGGAAGATGTTTCAAGTCTGTTGACTACGTCCAACGATCAAGTGGCCAACCTGCTTACAAAGGTAACCCTTCCTTTCATTGGTTTAACATTAGTATGATTTCTCATCTGGAGTCAATTTGTTCTACCTGTTACACATTTTCGAGAGAGAGCTAGAACCGGAAGAATATAAATGGATAACCCCTCCCTTGTGTGTTCTTGTTTGACCTGATGCTAAGACTGATTGCTTGCATGTCTTTTAAACAACTGGTTAGGTTCAATTGTTTGCTGAAGAAGATAAAACTCCTGCTTCTGAACATCATATGAGGGAAACAGAAGATGAATTGAGGAATACAATAGTAGACATCTTCACTGGTAATGCTAAGCTGAGGAAACAGGTGAACTCTGTTATTGGTCGTGCTTTCCAAATGGGTATAATGTCTAGAAGTAACGGTGAAGCAACTCCACCAAAAATGAATTATGTGGAGAGATGACATAGTTGAATACTTCATTTTCTTGCAAATATGGTTCCATTTGTGACAACTATCGACTAAATATATGGTTTAACTGGTCAATTTTACTGAAACAGCAGTCAACTAATGTATATCTTGTACCTCTACATATACCAGTTGTCTGAAAAGAAATTTTCCTCTCACGATGATGTATCTTTTTGTTGACACGATTGGCAATAATAATAAAGTTAGAGAATAATTCAATTTATTATGACGAATATAAAAATATGTTACATTTTAATCATAATAATATTATTAAGTAAAAAAGATTTTATGTTTAAAAATATTTCATTCGTTACACTGGATCCTCTGTCTTTAATTGTCGACAACAAGAACACAGGGAACAAAAACGGGGCACACTTTGGGAATAATTTTATCACAAAACAGGTGTCTCGGAATTGTACGTATTCCATTGCATATATTATAAGATAAATGTTATTTGCATGGGTGTAATATCATAAATCTATTTTGTAAAGGAAGGTATATATTCCAGTACATCTATTATAAGACAAGACAAACATGCCAAATTTTAATGTCGAGGTTGCAAGGATTGAAGTTGTTTTCCACTTGAAATTTGGTCAAGGATTCTTCAGTAACTTTCCAACCCAAAACCACGG
>JANTNU010000008.1:17471087-17486771 GCA_024752395.1 Erythroxylum havanense
TGCTTAGATTGTATAACTAACAACAATAACATTTAAAGTTCAAACTAATATCAAACCTAAGATACATATGTAATTGAACATTTATATAGATGGATTTTAATTTTATTATGTAAACTAAATGAACGTGACATTTCTCATATAAAATCTTTTAGTTCACTTTCTTTTAAAATAGATTTATTTTGAACTTATTTATTTCAAAATTTTATGTATGTACAATTTTTTAAAAACACATTTTTATTAATCAATTATGAATTGTGTTAATTAAATGAATGTGACATTTGTCATAATCATTTTTTTTGGTTTAGTTTATTTTATAATAAATTTATTTTGAACTTATTAATTTCCAAATTTTATGTATATTTAATATAACAAATTTTTAAAAAACACATTTTTATTAAAAATTATGAATTATATTCTTTAAATGAATGTGACATTTTTCATACATCATTTTGGTTCGCTTTCATTCAAAATAAATTTATTTTGAACTTATTTATTTTAAAATTTTATATGTATTTTATATAAAAATTTATTTTAAAAAAATTGTTTTAAAATAAAATGGTGAGCCCACTATTCAAGCTAGCCTCAGGCCAGTACACTGTCAACCTTATCTCCTGCTAATTCTAATGGGGAACATTCATGTGATATAATTCTGTTATCTAAGAGTATATTATCATTGTATATTGACATTCAAAGTAGAGATAATCTATAGGCTGTGTCAAACTGAATTGTAATGTGGTGGTTTGCTTAATGATGATCAGGGGTTTTGGCTGATTGGTTTCGTTCGAAATTTTGGAAACACGACAATCACGAATGCAGAACTATGAAGATTTCTTTCAGGTTTACGAATGGACTAGAACTTGTGTGTCAAAGATCTTATAATTGAGTTAGATTGTCAACACAATTCTTTGGATCTTTTTTTTAGTAAATCAGTAACTTTATAAAGAAACAAGAGCTATGTACCAAACAAGAGATACCGTAGGTAATCTCTTAACACTCAAAATACATAATGGAGTGTAACCTATTACCCTACCATCAATCTCTTTTCCTAAGTCCTACATTACACTAGAAATCAGTAGCCTTCCAAAATTTGTGCACAAACAGACATAAGCATAACATAACCGCAACATGTCAGCATATGCATATACATACAGAGACCAAACCTGCAGTCCATTTAAGTAAAAGGTCAAGAAATCATCTAAAACCTGCTAATTTGTCTTCGTAATCTCAATCATTCCAATAGGAGCTTCCATAAGCAATGATTTTCTATGCAAAACCATTGCCTATCAAAGCTCCATGTTACCTGAGTTGCATTTGGATAACTTGTTGTGCCCTTGGATATGTGTCCATCCGTGAGGCCCTTCTGAACAACAATTTACATCACAATGTTAGTGCATAATAGATCTAATTACCTCTCAATGTGTTTAGGCTTAGATACTCCAGAACTTGGAAGATTATCCTAGTTTGTAAGCTCTCCACCTCCATAGCGACATCCTTGAATGCTCTTGAATTCCTTTTGGACCAAATCTTGCAAACAGTCGTGGATAATAGAATAGAGAAGAGGCAATTCTGCAGAGGTGTTTGGTGAAACCAAGTTAAGATAGAAGGAAGGCTTAATGAGTTGGGAATGAGGATTTGGAAGTGGTTGAGGTAATGTGGTTTAACCCCTCACAATCTGGTCGGGCCTGGGTGTGGGGGCAGTTGGGGTGGCTGATTCCACCTTTTGGGACAAGAAAGGGAAATTAAAAAACATATGTTCATTGAATTTCATGTTTGAAATACAAAGGGATCAATGGTTAGGAGTATATAGAAAGTGAAGTTTATCTTTTGTTTGAATTTTTTTTAAGATTGCTAACCAAAGAATGAATGAACATCTTAGGTTGTTATTTTTGAACTAAACCAGGTTATAACAAGGTACTTGTTAGGTTGAGGGTCTCAAGAGTTTATAAGCTGAACCATTGGTGTAAGTTTTGAAGGACTAAGAAGCCATTCTATATAATCCGGAGAATTATTCAGTTGGAATTGAATGGGTTCAAAATCAACAATGAGCTCCATAGAAAAATCCTGTCACCTTCACATATTATTTCTGATAATATTGGAAACCTTTGCTATCATAGACAAGCCCGAGCCATTTATCTTTTTAGGTGATAAGAAGTTCCTTAGATGAAACAAGATGAACCTATTGATTATTTGGCTAATTTAACGTATAAAGATAGTGTTGGTTTGTTTTCTAATCCAATGACAACTTTTACTTCATGTTAACCTAAGTAAAATAACATATAAATTAAATATGCAAGAAAATAAAATACTTCCAGTCATTGTTATTTTTATTAGGAAAGTCTGTGTTTTGAAATTCTTCTAAATTCTCAATTCTTAATTTAATTTCCAATTCATAATATATTATTTATGGCTTCAATAATTCCCATTGTAATTATTATAACTACTAGTATACATTTTGTTCTTTACGTACATATGAAAAGTATTTGTACTGATATACAAATTCTCGAATTTACATTGAGAAATTGATTTGTAAGAATATATATTAGGATCTAGCATCAAAATTTAAATTGAGTCATAAAATTTAAATACATTAATGTGGGAATATGTATATAATATACAAAGAAATTCAAGATGAATAAAAATAAGTCTATAAATGTAAAAGAATAAGAGAAAAAAGAGTATAAGTGATTCAACCAACTATAAGTGATTCAACCAACTTTTCATATTTGAAAATAAATATGTACGAAATTATTTATGAGGTGATGTACCTGTGTAGGGTTCTCGCTAAATATTAATTTTAAGAATTCTATATAAATAAAATATGTGAACTTTATATAAATACGTGATGTCCATGGTACTGATGGGTGTTCCAGTGCCACGCAGCACACAACAAACACAAAATCTAGCGCTTTTCAGGCCTTTGCTTCAGCTGACTCTTGCGGATTCTAATTCTAAACCCTGGAAGACACACCATTCCGCACTAGTCGTAAGAGCATCAAATCCTCGTTAACGCAACGTCCCTGTTGTGTCCAGTCCACTCAGGATATGCATGTTTATCCACAAAAACGTCGCGCTCCGCGCATAATAGCGGGGCAAAATCCAAGGATACCAACGCCCGAGCCTCTTCTGTGTTGCTTCAATAAAGTAACCACACGGACCTTTCCTGTGTAGTACAATCATCAGTGCCTTTCTAAGTTTACAGTGGATGGTTTGTGAACTGCTTGATTTGGATGGCTGATCGATGAACAAGCATGGGCCTTTCTGCTGCTCTCCGTCCCTATCTTCCTGCTATGCATTATTGCCATTCCTCCAAGGTCTGTTACTCTTTTTCTGTTTCTTTTTAAGCTCAAGTTCGATACTTTAATGGATTTTGGGGCTTTCCCTTAATTATTTGTTGCAAGAGGCGGGGACTGATGTTTGCTTAAATTGTGCGTCGAATTAGAAACGTTCATACTTTCCTGGGCACTTGGAAGACATTGTGATTCTAAGAGTCTTCAACCAATGTTTGTTCTAATAACAGAGTCGGATAATTGAGTATCTTGATGAAATTGGAGGATAGCACTGAAGTTTGATAAATTTTTTCGGAGTTTGTTTTGCAAATATTCTGTTTGCTTTCTGAGTCCCGTTATGATGATGATTATCGATTCTTGTTTTACCTTGAAATTCGGATAGAACCACATATATGTTTAATTTTGGGACCATATATTTTACATGGTTTATGTTGGAAATGGTATGGCTTATATTTGAAATGTTTTGCTCCAGTTGTTTCCACCAAAAATCAACTTGAAGCAGGCTAGATTTGCTTTTAATACAACTGCAGAACCTAGAAACCGATCCGTGAAGATTATTTCGTCAGTTTTAAGCAGCAGTGAGTCAAGTGTTAATGGGAATGGAGGGAATGAACCTGCAAGGATACTTCTTGAGAGATTATTCGTACAGACACATAAACTTGAAGAACAGATGAACCGAGATTCTCATTTCCCAGAAAAACACCACTTGTGGTCCAACCTTGAAGTCCTTGAATCTGATCTTTTAGCTGTGCTGGAAGCCTTGAAGAAAAAAGAAGAAGATTTGCAAGGCGCAGAAGAAAAGGTTTTGTTGGAGCGCAGTGAATTAAATTATGCAAAGCATGAATTGGAAAGGCGAGAGAAAGAAATAACTGCTACTTCCACCAAGCATGAAAAATTAGAAAATGAGCTTAAACATGCAAATCTTAACCTAGCTTCACAAGCTAAGCAGATCGAAGATTTAAAGCTTCAGTTTAATGAGAGAGACCAGGAGATTGCTTCAGCAAAATCTGCACTTGCTTTGAAAGAAGATCTTCTGAGCAAAATAATAAATGAATTTGAAAAGAAGTGTGACGAAGCTGCCACCATTGACTCTGAACTCAAGTACAATGTTAGACTTTTGGATGCAGCCAATGAAGTTGTGAAGAAACAAGAACTTGAGCTTCATGTTCTTAAAAAAACTGTACAAGAGAAAGAACAAGAGTTGGATTCTTCTTTGACTTTGAGAAAGCTTGAAGAGGAGAAACTAGAAGCTGCAAGGGCCAATTTGGAGAAACTAACGATCGATTGGTTATTAGCTCAGGAAGCACTGAAGAAGATGTCAGAGGAAGCCTCAAAAAGAATGATGGAAACTAATGAAACATTACAAGACTTCCAAAGAGTGAAAAAGCTTCTTGCTGATGTGAGATCAGAGTTTATCTCTTCGCAGAAGTCTCTAGCATCTTCTAGAAAGAAAGTGAAAGAGCAGGAGGCGATATTGGAGAAGCAACTATCAGAACTTGAAGAACATAGGAAAAGCATAAATTCTTATGTGTGTTACCTGAAAAATGCCCAAGTAGAAATTGAGAGTGAAAGGGTGAAATTTAGAGCAATGGAGGCTCGGAATAAGGAGCTTGAACATAACTTAGCAATTGACAAGGAACATATAGAAGATTTGGAGGATGAATTGAGGAAGAAGAAATCATCTCTAAAGCATGCAATTGATGAGAATTCTTTTCTAAAACAGGAACTAGAGCGGAGAAGTACTGAATTTGAAGAAATGCGTGATCGTCTTCTGGTAAAAGAGTCGGAGTTTGTAGAAGTTAAACTAGAACTCCAGCATTTGAAATCTGAGCAGGCTTCCCTCAAGTTAGTACTGGAGGAGAGAGATTTAGAACTCTTTGATGCAAGAAAGAAGTTTGAAGAATTAAACCAGGAGGTTATGGAGTTGAAGGCTCTATTGAGCAATAAAGAACACCAATTACTTCAAGCCACCTCTATGCTAAAGGATAAAGAGAAGCATGTTCAGATGATGCAAGATGAGTTGAGTGACTCAAGGATGAAAGTGTCTGAAGCTGAAATAATGGTGGAGCAGATAGCAGAGCTAACAAATAAATTGGTTATTTCTGTAAAAGATGAATATTATAATGTATTGGGGCACACTGATGATTTAAACTTGGAACTTATGCAACAGCCAACTGATGATTTGTTGCTGAGGGAACAGCTTGAAACTGAATTAAAACTGACAAAGGAAAGCCTAAAAATGAAGGAGAAGGAAGTTTTAGCTACGCAGAGGGCTCGTGCAATCAAAGATGAGGAGCTGAAGAGGGTTCTTGTGAGGTTAGATGGCAAAGAGAAAGAACTCAAAAGATTGAAGGAAGAAATTGTTGAAGATGCCAATGATCTGAGGAAGCTCTATACTTTGGCTCAGGAGAGAATTGGTGAGAAAAGTATTGGGGAGCTCGCTATTGAGCAGCTACAGCTTGAGGCAGCTCAACTGGAGGTTGAAGCTGCGACAACTGCTCTAAGTAAACTTGTTGGATTGAGTGGAGAGCTTTTGAATAAAGCTAGCCTAACCTTTGAGACTGATATTGACGCAAGTATTCCTCAAAATGCTGGGTTAAACGTTTCTGAGACCAATGATGAATACTTTAAAGTGGTGGATAAAGAAGTTACACGGCTATCAGCTTTGACTGAGCAGCTGTTAAAGGAGGCTGGCGTTGTCGTTCGTGCCAACTAATGGCATGGTGAGATCAGGTAATGATCCGATCTGTGTATGCCTGACTGGTAGTTTTAGCATTTTAGCGAGCTGTTGTAAATAGTCCAATATGCTGTTGTAAGTCCTCATTTATGTTGTATTATGAGACACTGATTTTATATTACATACATGCTGCTTTTATAAAACTGGGTAGATGCTTTTAGTATGCGTTATCTTTTGACAAGAAAGACCAAAGGGTTGAAAAGGACTCGAGGTTTCGGCCAAATTTTAATTAAGACCCAAATGTTCATGAACTTTTATAAATGACCCTAATGTTTGATAAACATTTATAAAGACCCTTAAGTTAATCGAAAGTCGGGCTTTTTTTTTTTTTTTTTGTAGGACTCCATTGTCATGTAGACATTTATCCCGCATAAGGTCTAATAAAATTTATCTTAATTTTTGTTAATCATGAGATTAATTAATTAAATTAACTAATCTTTTTCTAACTCTATCCCTTTTTAACTAAATTTTTTAACTAATATATGTAAATAACACAAATTGTGAGCATAAAGCATATGAACCAGCAGACACAAAGTCTGGACCACTAATGAGTTTTAGTGATAAATTACTTATAAAATATGTAAACATTAGTCAATAAGGAGACGAGAGAAAGCAATATAAACCCCATCACATGAATGTTGGGAAATTAAGCTAGAATCTGATCCTGCGCGCAAGGTAATAATTATGATTTTTTTTAATATTTTATTTCTCAAAAGTTAAGATTATTTTAAATTCTATAACATAATTAATACACAAATCATAATAAAGCGTAAATCTCAAATTGTAGTTAATTATAAAGCTTGATCCTTTTTTCTTGTATCCCTTGAACTGTTTTTAAAATCGACTTATCTCAACTATTGTAACTGCACAAGTGTCTTGCCTGTAATGATATTTACAAAACAAGTTAAGAGAAATCTGCAATTGTTACAGAAGGGATTAGGTAAGGAATTCTCATATGGGATAAATTCAGAGGATTTATTCTCTAACAAGCATTTACATATTTGCCAAATGTTTGGATTATTTTTGAACGTTTATGAAAATTAGGATCCTAATTAAATTTTGATCAAAACCTTTAAATCCTTTTTAACCCTTTTCCTGTCAAGAAATGGTGATGGAAGCTGTGAAAAAAAAAAACTAATATCTTGAAAATATCACTCGAGAAGGTTACCTGGGTGAAGCTTTGGCAAGAACATTTCGTATATCTGATCATCTCCAATATAACAGATTTGACGACTATATAACAAAGAAAAATAAATCCTACTACTTGAACAACCAACGAATTGCCGGTCAATATTTTACTACTGCAACATAGCATCCACAGTCAGCTGAAGCCTAAATTAGCTAAACTTGTAATGTATATGCCTGCGGCTATCGGGCAGCGGCTGCGCTGACACCAAGAATATTAGCAACTGATGGTGGTAGCCAAGCTGAGTTGTTGGCATTGCCGATTGTCTGACCATCCGTTTGTTGACTGTCTCCTTGTACTGTACTGCTCTGCGGCCGCTTCACTTTTGATCCCCCAATTTTCTTCCCAACAAATGTTCCCATCTTCACAGCTGTAAATATACCCAGGGCTATCAGAAGTGGCCTAACAGCCCAATGAAAATCCTCTAGATGTTGGTACTTTTTAACTATCCCAGGACAAGTACTAAATGAAATTGTTTCCACTTCAGCTGGATCAGCCAAGAAACTGCTATATTTCTCTCCAAACGTCAACCTCCCTGGAAACTTGACAATGAGGCATCCATTGGGTAGGATCCTCCATATCTTACCAGTAGCCCACCCGCCTCCAGTTTTATGAGGCCATTCAAATCGTGGGCTAATAACATTAGTTTTTAGCCTCACAAACTGTCCCACAAAATAAGGTTCCGCCATCTGAAGATCTGAAGAATTTCCTTTCCAAAGAGTACCCACTCCTATAAATCCAACAGTCACATTACCATCACTGTTGATGGAATGAAGAATACCCACTGGTGAATGCTTCTTGTTTTCCTCCTTCAAGCGTACCCAATCCCCAGCAGCCAAGCCATGAATGACCCGCTCCAGTGTCGAAGCAGGAACTCTTAACGGATCATGGATCCTGGGGACTCTCACCAAGACAAAACCATTTTGGTCTGTGTCATGTTCTAAACCTACTACTGTTCCTTCAGGAACATCCATATATTCATGTCCACAGGAATTTAGTGGCTTTCTAGAGCGCACTGTATCTCCCACCTGTAGATGATCCTTTGAAAGAAACCATTTTGTGTAGCCATAGCCGCTTGGTTTGTCTGAAATTTTCCTGTCCTCCATTCCTGTCCAGACGCCATCGGTATTAACCATGTTTTGCGAGCTGCATATCCATTGAAAATAAAAATAAAAATAACGAAAGATTCCAGATAAATAGACTTAAAAGAAAGCTAAAAAGTCATAAAAATCAGGTAGCTCAAAGATATTTTGAGTTAAGCAGTGAAGCTATTTCATATTCTATTAGTTTTAAAATTAAAACTAACATACAGAGTCCAGTAAGCTGACTTCTCATTCTATTGCATCATAGAGTTGCTCAGCATGCAGTAAGCAAGTGATTTGTTGAAGAAATATAACCAAGGACCTACTTTAAAGATGGAGGAGGTATGACAGCCCAACCCCCAGCACAGGTAACTTCAGTAACCAAATTCAAGAGAGCATCACAAAGATTTACCTCCTAAGGACACTTAATATGTCCTTCATCAAGGGACGATTCCTGAAGTCATATTCAAAGCAACTTAGAAGAACATTTTCAACCGGAGGAGGAATGTCTGCAGGTATATGAGGTTTCTCCTGCTTAATGACCACTGATTCATAGATCTCTTCAACTGATCTCCCACACCAAGGCTGTACACCTGTCAACATCTCCACAATACTGCATGCAAAACCCCATGAATCAGTCTCCAATGACACAGGACCTCTTTCTTCTGGCTGCCACTGTTCTGGTGCCATGTAATTTGGAGTCCCAAGCCTGCGAGACACATCTGAGCTTGGTGGTGGGACTCCAAGCAGCAAGAAAGGAATGCCAACATCTCCTAAAACTGCTTGATCATTTATATCAAGAAGGAAATTTGAAATTTTAAGGTTAAGAACTAAGATATCTTTTGCATGCAATTCCAGAATCCCTTGAGCCAACTCAATCCCATACCTGCAAACATCATAAATGATGAGAATTTACAATCATTAAGAGTAAAAAGAAATATGTTCAGAATTAAATCTACATAACCTTAAGACATCAAGTAATGTGAACTTCCCTCCTTTAAGTCGAGCCATTCTGTCAGCAATTGATCCCTCATAAAACTTCATAATGATGCATATCTGCAGGACAGAGACTTCATCTGTTAAGAGTAATGAAGAAAGAAGTCCTTTTTAAAGCACTAATATGATTAGCTCACAAACCTTTCCACTAATAGTTGAAATTCCATGTAACAAGCAAACGCCTTCAATCCCTTGACACTTTGAAAAAAAATTATCAAATTTATCCAGCACAGTCCTCATATATTCTTCCTTAATAGGAGTTAGCATCTTAATAGCAACTTCATGGTACTCATCATAATCCTCGGAACATTGATGAAGAGTAGCTAGCCAGACATCACCAAAAGGCCCCCTACCAATTCTGTGTCGAAGTTTCAAAGTTGCAGGATCTATCCATGGAGTTGACGGGTTTGAAGTAGCCACAACAGTTTTAATGCGGTCAGGATCACCTTCTAAAAGCTCATATTCGAAAGTATTTGGTTGAGCAGAAACAAGTTTTCCAGCCATTAGTCCTCCTAAAAAATTATAAACGCCTATATAAGAAAAGGAAAGAAATAGAAAACAAAAAGACAAAGGGACTATTTTCAGATCCAAGACGTTCCAGTTTGGTTAAATGGGATGATGGTTTCTGGTTCTTATTTTCATCACATCACACCCTCCAGTATACTAAACCTTCTTATTCTTGAAGAGATTTATCTAAAACTAAAATGATAGATGCCAAAAAGAGAAAACAAACATAAGATAGCTGATTGAACAGCAAGAGAACATCCAGCTTGGAGACATCACCCAATAAAGGAATCTCAGCAGAACAATCATATAAACAAGCTTATGCCACAAGATAATAAATTTACAGACTAGGAGAGCTTAAGCCAGAACTAACTGATGTAAATGAAGTCAAATACAGAACAAAAAGTATCAAACGGCATTCCGCCCTGTGAATAATGATTTTATAACGTCTAAAATTAGGCTTACATCTCAAGACACAAAAGGATAAGAAAATCCACTAAGCTCAAATTACCCACGATGAAGTAAAATCAAATAAAATGTTTACCAAACTGAAGTGAGGTTGTCAACAAATACAAAAGCACTCTGCCTCAAACATATCCAAACCGGGACTTGCTTACCCCAGATGCCAAACTAGAGAGATCCCAGCATAACATCAACTTCTCAACTATTTATTTGCCGTATGAAAACTATATTCTACTAAGCTCGTCAAAACATTTCCATTCAAACAAAAGATCACAAACAACCAGCACTACATAATATCATCCTCTGATTGTTTTCTGAGAAAGTAAGCATATAAACATTAGCTTTTCGGAAACAGATCACCTTCACTAAATCCACCAGAGAAGAAATATTTTTTCCTTGCTTTATAATTAGAAAATTCAACTCAGCAGCTATATAGAAGATCAAAGGAAATACTCAATGAATTCAAGATTATTGATTCCTTTCGTGTTTTAGGCACTTTCCTTTTCAGTAAAAGGGCAGATAAATGTAATCATATTAAAAGACAACGACTACATACATAAAATTAAACTGAAGAGAAACGGTTTTATTTACTTACGGAAAGTAGGAGAGTTGAGGAGTATCCACAAACTAAAAAGAACAACCGTTAACTAAAATAGAAACAAAAAGAAGCACAGACGATCGCGAGATGGTTATAAACTCTAATACGTTTTGTGAATGATCGGGACAAGGACAGCGACAAGAGAGAGGGAACCGCCTTGTGCTTGATGCTTGGGTTTACATTTTCTTATTATTGCTTGTTAATGGAAATAAATATTAAATAGAAGGAGGCGAAGAGAGAGATAATGGGAGAGTCGAGAATAGAGATGCAAGAATTTCGGGGGATGGGTGGGACCAGTTCTAATTTACCCTTCGGTCCCTCCAGATATCATTAATAAAAGGAGTAGAATTACAAAAGTTGGTGTCCATGATGGAAACTTAAAATAGTATAAGCACCTACAGACTTAAGAAAGGCCAAACTCTGCCCGTACGGGTAGTTCAGTTGGTCATTGGGAAAGAAAGTGAGTCTAAAGTCTCGGGTTCGAGTCTCGGCAGCGACAGTGTGGGAGCTTATCCAATGTGGTGACTCTTTGTGCGCACCGAACACTGGGCCGCCTTTCCGAGAAGCTGACTGGGATCAAACCGTGATTTACCTCCCTCACACAATATCGAGCCGGAGTGTGGGGGCGCCTAAGGTGGGCGTTCCACCTTTTGAGTCCAAGAAAGGCCAAACTCTCACTGACCCAAACAAGTACATGAAAACGCACCATTTAATTATTCTCACTTTATCGTCATTTTACAAATAGGAAAAAAATCATTCTACAAACAATTGATGACTCCATATTTTACCTAATTAGCAATTAGAAAACTCAAAAGTCCTTTAAAGGTTCCGATGGCGGTAGCATTTCTTCCTTCCATAATTTGAACATCCACAAGTAAGAGTGACCTAATATGGTTGTTCACATTTTCTTCCAGCTCTATTTAGTCGTTAATCGTTATTTAATAGCTCTTGTTATTGCCTGAAGATTGCACCAACCATAAAGCATACACTACGTGATATGGGATCTGCTTCCTTCTAGGTATTGGCTTTACTCTACACTTTATCTCTGTTAATCCTGCATTAGTTCCCGGCGTATGGGTTGTTCATTTACATTCTGGACGATGACTTGCATGATTGTCTACTTAGAACATTTTTTATTTTGGAACCTTTTGAGATTCTTCTCCTTTTATAACTCTTGAGTAGTTGTGGTTAGGATCAGAACATGCTACTTCCGGAGTGGATTGGAAGCTTGTGCAACAATTAGCATATTAATAGCCTCCAGGAAAGTTCCCATTGTATAAATAATGCTCTCTGATTTTACACTAGATTGAATTAGAGAAAGAGCATATGAAACATAGATGACCCCTTGTTTCATTCTCCTCCTTGCATAAGATATAATTCCCATTTGGATTCTTAAAATGCAGTCTGTCCATCGTAGTAATTCTATCCTTGACTATTAACCAAAATAAGAATGTTGTATTGCTTCTTAAGATGTTATTCTAGATAATCTTATGTTAGCATACCTTTTATTTATTACTATGCTTCCATTACTTGTAAACCTTGCTTGTAAATCTATCAATAGGAATATTGATCTATAGGTAGCAATCCTGAAGGTAAGCACCAAGGGAATATGAGGATTTAAGATGTGTTGCTTCTGAAAATTGCACCCATTGATTTTGGTTTATTGGTGCAGCAACCTTTGCCGTGAACTCTATCCTTGAGAGAGCTAAAATTGAATTTATGTTTTGGGATAGTGATAAAATCTGAAGGTAGCGATGAGCACAGGAACGAAGTTAAGCTCTCATTCTGTAGAGAGGAAAATTCTTATTTCCATAATCTATATAAAAGAATCATTTCAGCTCACTTAATAGAGCTACCGTCTTCGATTAACCATCGTAGAAGAAGAAAACTATCTAATACAAGCTGACTTGGCAAGTTAAAAAACTAGAACTGAAAAATAAAATAAAAATATAAACAGAAAAAGGCGGGAAACAAGAATGAGTGCCAACACCCCTCCTCAAGCTGGAGGAGGTGAGTGGAACATCCCCAGCTTGGACTAAGGACGATGAAACTGAGGTGAAAGTAAAATCTTGGTCAAGACATCAACAAGCTGATGCGCGATAGGTAAATAAACAAGCTGCAACAACCCTTCCAAAACCTTTTCCCTGGTAAAATGGCAGTCAAGTTCTATATGTTTGGTCATCTCATGAAAGACAGGATTCTTCGCAATGTGCATAGCCGATTGATTGTCACAATGCAAAGTGACAGGAGTTAAAGACGTCACCCCAAGTTCCTCCAATAAGCGGACAATCCAGGTGAGTTTAGCTGAAGCTTGGGATAGCCCGGTATTTAGCTTCAACCGAAGACCGAGCAACAATCAACTGCTTCTTCGACTTCCAGCTCAAAAGAGAATCACCAAATTTGACAAGATAACCAGAAACTGAATGCCTAGTAGTAGGACAAGAGGCCCAATTAGAGTCGCAATAAGCATGAAGATGGAGAGAACCAGAACTAGTAAAATAAATACCATCACCCAAAGAACCACAAACATAACGAAGAACATGCAATAAGGCGTCCATATGATCCATGCGAGGACACTACATATATTGACTGAGGGTCTGAACAGCGTACGAAAGATTCGAATGAGTGTTCGTCAGAAAATTCAACTTCCCAATGATCGTGCGGTAGATGGTGGGATCAGCAATAGGAGTGCCACTTGTAGGACCAAGCTTAAGATGCAAAGGGAGAGGAGCAGGAGTTGACTTACAAGAAATCATATTATGATCACGTAAAAGATTCTGAGAAAAATTTCCTCTAAGAAAGCACAAGACCATTAGCAAGATACAAGACTTCAAGCCCCAAAAAATAGTGTAGAACACCTAGATCCTTGATGGTGAATTGCTAATCAAGATAAGACTTTAAAGCTGCAATTTTAGTCAAGTCAAAACCAGTAACAAGAATATCATCTACATAAACAACAACAATTGTAATCTGTCCTGAGGTCCTTTTAATGAACAAACTATAGTCATGTTTCGAGGAAACAAAACCAACATGCAAAAGAGCAGTAGACAATTTCGAGTACCATTGGCGACTAGCCTGTTTGAGCCCATAAAGCGATTTCATCAAGCGACAGACTTTGTTCTCAGGATTTGGAACCCCAAGAGGCATCTTCATATACACTTCTTCATGTAAATCACCATGAAGAAATGCATTATTAATATCAAGCTAAAAAATCGTCCACTAGTTGCTGACAGCCAAAGCAAGAATACATCGGATAGTGGTCATTTTGATCACAGGAGAAAAAGTCTCAGTGTAATCAACACCAAGCTTATGATGATTGCCCTGAATAACTAGTCTAGCCTTGTAGCGTTCTAACGTGCCATCAGACTGAAGCTTCATCTTATACACCCATTTATTTCCAATTGCTCTCTTAGCTGGTGGTAAATCAGTCAACACCCACGTATTGTTTGCCTGTAAAACTATAATTTCCTTATTTATTGCATCAACCCAATGTGGATCATTAACAACCTCATGATAGGACGTAGGTGTAGTGTAAGTGGCAAAAATGGTAAGTTTATGTTGTTGAGAAGAAGGTAAAGCAGTAAAAGCAACAAGTGGACAAGGGAGAAGCATAGAGGAAGAAGAACTAGCATTACACACATAATTGTTTAAGTAACTAGGTGGCTTAGTAACCCTGGTGGACTTTCGTAAGACAGGAGGAACAGAGGAAGGAGAAGAAGAAGGAGGAGAAGAAAAGGGATGATGGAGAGGTGGAAAAATAGAGTCAATAGGATAAAGGGTAGAAAGAGAAGAGATGGAAGGCGTAGAAGAAGGTATGAAAATGTGAGAGTAGTCATAAGGTGGAATAGAAAAAACAAAAGTGGTGGAGGAAGAAAAAGAAGAATGAAATGGAAAGTGTTGCTCATGAAACTTGACATCCCTTGTAGCATCCCACCTCCGCAAGATCCAAACCTGACATTGATGGTGATATCCGAGTCCGTGCCCGGGAAGGTAGCATGCTAAACCAGTCAATCGCTCACATATCGGTATAATTTTTTTTTTCCTGAAACACTAACATAGACATAAGTCCATTTTCAGTTTGGGCCAAATAAAGTTAAAAGTCGATAACACATTGTTTTCAATGCAGTACAATCAAAACAGTTTCACTGATCAATTAGGGCACAATTTCAGTAATAACCCTTTTTCAATTACAAACAAATCGCTTTGGGCTATTGGGGCCCATTTCAATACACAAAACATTTCTTAACCTTCCCACTTGTTATCTTTTGATATATATAGCAATATTTGCATTTAAGCAATTCCATTACAAAAATTCCCATACGTCATCACTTATTACAGATAAAAAAAATAAAAATACATATTGCACAGAAATTGCGGAAACACTCTATACAAAAGCCTAATGCAGACACGAACTGATCCCAACCTCTAACGGTCCTTTATGAGCAGTAAGTCTACTCCCGTTGCATAACGGGGTATTCTTCTAAATCCTGAAAAATAGATACAAATTTTGGGTGAGTTTTGCAAACTCAGTGAGTGACCATCATCGATGGTTCACCCAATCACATAACATATAACACATACTTTCATTTCAATTAAGTCACAATTCATATTCCCTATCACACTTCACATTCACATACAGTTTCATATTTTCATTGTGTCGATACAATGTCATATTCCATATAATCAAATCGTTCATTCAATCAAATTAATCATTCCCATTCAACACACTGTCACATTCCCATTCAATACAATGTCGCAGTCCCATTCAATACAATTAATTCAACCATTCCCATTCCATACAATCAAATCAATCATGTTATGCATATGTGCAT
>JANTNU010000008.1:17492924-17510361 GCA_024752395.1 Erythroxylum havanense
CTAGGTTACTCACCTGTAACTTTCGAGCTACTGCCTGGAAGTCCCAGCAATATCCGTGGACTGACGATCCAACGGTGTCTCTATAACAATTTAAACAAATTCTCATCACTAGATGCTCAATCAAAGAAATTCGATAATGCACATGTCTTAATTCAAAGCTGTACGATGCATGTTCATGATTTTCCGGTGCTATAATCCAATTTCGCTATCTCTTATCTCATAACCAAAATTCACTATTTACTAGATCAATAGCATTCCTTGGGTCAAATTCACTCACTTAAGTTCCCAATTATACTCCGATTTGTCAAAACATAACTCTTAGGTTACACTAGGAACTGTAATTGACTCTCTTTCGGTAATTGCGATCCCGTTAATTAAAATTCGAACTCTCAATCTTTACCACAATTGTAGATCTCTTTCTCTAGTTCATAACGAATCAAGAATCACCTCAATTGGAGGTCTACACCATAAATTATGCCCTAAAAACCAAACTATTTCACTTCAGAAAACTGCCCTTTGCCGCGACTAAGAGTCCTTCGCCGCGACGTATGGGTCGCTCGCCGCGACGAACACCTCTTATTGGCTCGTCGCGACGTGAGGAAGGAGACTCGTCGTGGCGTAAATTCAGACGCTCGCCGCAACGTCTCGCCTTGTATGTCGCGACAACGGGGAGCCAATCGCTCGTCGCAGCGAGCGCGCTCGTCGCGACGAGTACACATTTACTCGTTGCGGCGAGGCTGCTCACAGACGTCGCGACGTGTGGTGCCCCATCGTCTTCTCCTCTCGATTTTCCTCCTTTCTCTCTCTAAAAACCAACATTAGTCACTCTCAACTACCCATTCTCACACAATGAACACCATAAATAAATCAAACAACAATAAATAACAACATTTAAGCCAATAACTTACCGATCAAAACTCAAAATCCCAAATCTTTGAAAATCACCAACTCTTTCTCCTTTCTTCCACAACCACGATGAACCCTTAACACTCCCCGAACTTCATTCTCTCAAGGATCAAGCTAAGCTCACACCAAAGGGAAGAAAGCAAGCAACGATCGAGACTCACACCAAAGAGGAAATCGGGAATCACCAACGAAGAGAAGAAGAGTTTTGCCCTAGGAGGAGATGTCTTCCAACTTCAAAACATAACATATATATATAAGGGTTAAATTTTAAACCTCTAGATCAAAGCTCTCAATTTCTTTCAATTTCAGTCTCTAAATTCCAATGGCTCATCATAAGAATTCCTAAACTCATAAATCTAAATTTTTCATTGCCATGGACAATTATTTTGGTACCATACGGTCAATCGGTCTGTCACTCAAAAATTTCCGGTCCGGACATTTTCTCCCGAATTTTTAGAAAATTTCCTATGGGTTACTATACACTGGCAGTCACTCCTAAGACACTCCAATTCAACTATTCAATTCAAATTATCCCTTAATTCCCAATAAATCATATCTAACATAATTATCTCAAAATTTACAATTCAAAACATAATCACAATTAAATGCCGGAAAAATCATGAATGCATGTCACTATGCATATGCATGTGTAAAATGATCTATTCCTCTAAAATCAGAGGCCAAAATAATACTCAATGGATAAATGCAGTATAAATTCCTATCCTGTCCCAATTACCAATATACCCATCACATCGGTAACGGGATGTTACATATGTGACCTTCATGACATATACATCCTGATTTTGCCTTGAATTTCTATTCGAGACCATATTTTTATCACATGCATTAACATGAATATGATTAGACATTCTTTGCTTTTCTAAACTACATTAACCAAATAGCTTATCCATTATATGATTTTCCTTTTTGATAAGCCCCCTTGAGCTTTAATTGCCTTTTCTTTGTGTATTAGCCACATTACATGCTTTAATCTAACCAAATGTCCTTCTTAAGCCTTAACGCTAGTGAAACATTTGTTGATTGTTAAGTTTGTAGATATACAAAAATATAAGTGTAGAGGTATGCATATGTGCAGGTTGATTATAATGTTGGGATGTTATTTTATACCTTATCATTGAAATTTCCATATTGATGTAGTTTATTTTAGTTTTTATAAGAGAAAAGAAAAGAAAGGGAAAGAAAGAAAGAAAAGAGAAAAAGAGAAAAAAGAGAAAAAAAGAAAAATGTTTAAATAAATATATCAAGGATGAATTGCATATGTGTTGAAAAGTTGTCTATGATTAATGCATCCTTTTAAAGTTGTAAAAAATGTGTCATTAAAGTATGATGAATATGAAGTAGATGTTGGCTACTCTTTTGTGGTTTCAATGTATTGTCATCAATTATATAAGTGATTCCTTTAGATTGGTATATGCTTCATATGGTTTGTGTGTGAGAGCTGAATTGGGTTGTGAAATATAAATGTTGCATTTGTTATAGCTGATGGCACCCAGTTTTTTATGAGTGTTAACTTGTGCACTTGATGTCACATTGAGTGTTGCTTTGTTTGACTGCTTTCAAGTTACTTGACCCAAATACATCTCACCTTAAATTTACCCACATTATAACCTTGAAAAGTCCTTTGATCTACGATTTTGCATATGAACATTAGTGGTGGAGAAATGAAATGATAGACAAAGTTGTGAAATGGCATGATCATGAAGGGTGTTGAGTGTACCCATGAACATATCTTGTTTAAACACATTTTTCAAGTAGCAAGTAGGAAAGCATGAAAAGGCATGCAAAAGATATGGAAGCATACACCAAAACGACGTTGCACATGACACCACATACCCAGTAAAAACGACAACGCATATAGCAGCAACGAGGGAATAAATAAAACATGTAGATCACTTAGATAAAACGTAGATGATCCTGTGTGAAATGCAATCTATTGTATTCCTTCCCAACTGCTATATGCATTGTCCTTTTTGCTGGGTGTGTGGTGCTATGTGCAACGTTGTTTTGATGCTTCCACATCTCTTGCATGTTGTTTCATGCTTTCCTACTTGCTACTCTCCCTTTGATTTACTAACCATTAAATTCACGTGCATGGGGCTGTCGCATCTCGTGCCTTAATCTTCTTTGTATTTTCAACATATATCTCCTTCGTTGACATTTTCTTGTCTTCTTCTTGCTCCATAAAGATAAGTGAGTATTAGCCTTCGAAAAATGGTCCAATTATCATGCTTTTGACTCGCTTTAATTTCTTTGCTTCCAAATTGTACCTAAAATCATATACGAATTAAAGTGAGTATCTTAAGCATTTTCATATCATTAATCGCTAAGTGTAAATGATTAAATGTATCAACAATTAAACACATATCAATATAGTTCTTCTTTGATAAGAGGCCTACTTTTGCTCCTCTTAATGCTTGGATATGCAATGTATAGAGAACACTTTGGTTTGAATGAAGTTTTAATCTCGAATGACAACCTCTTCATTTTAAAGTTCAACTATGATTCTAAAGCACAAAGCATCCTTGATAATGGTATTTAAAATTTTAACAATATGCCCATCTTCCTACAGAACTGGCATTTAGGAGCTTAATTTTAAAGCTTCAAGTAAAGAAAGATCCTTTTATGGATTAACTTACACAATGTATAAACTGAATGCTATACCACCCTAGGTTTAAGCCACATTTCCAGCCTCATTAGTAAGCCTATATGAATGGATAAGGCTACAACTCAATGTTATAAATACCATACCGGTACTGAATTTGGTTATAATACGATACTATACCGGTACCGATTAATACTGGGTACTCTTTCATGTAATTTTTTTATTTATAAAATAGTCCTAAAATTTTTTAAAATTGAAAAATAGTCCATTACTATATTGTATTGTATATTTTATAATTTTACGTTAATCATGTACCCAAAAATTATAATAATAGAAATTTAAAATAACAAAAATTTATTTATTTTATTAATAGTAATTTTCACATATTTCACATAATATAATTAACCACAATTAATATAAAAAGATAATTTAATCTTCTTAAAAATCTAAAATTAAGAACAATACAAAGTATTTAATATATTATAATTTCATTATCTAATAAATAATAATTACATAAAAACATCAAATAAAAAGAATAACAAATATTCGTTATTCTTTAACAATTATAATTTACAACAAGAGTTTGTGTCGAATAACCAACTAGAAGTGAAACCTAAAATAAAAATATTTACAATTATATTGCATATATATAATTTAACATATAAATCAAATATAAGTAAAATTAAAAGAAGAGGAGAAACAAAATCCTACAACTTTATTCAATTGGATACGGGATACCCCCTATAACTGCATTAACCCCAATTATCATTTGGTACAAAATCCTCATCATTGAGAGGAGTCTCATAATTACCATAATTAATTCATTGTACTAAATGACATGTTATTGATTTTCTTTTCAAGATTATCTTCCAAGTCACTCTCATCTATCAAACCCAGTTCCTCAAAAACCTAATCTGCCAAAAGATTAGTATTATCAATGCAAATTGGATATATTAAACTAATTATTTTATTACGAGTCTTCGTAAACAATAAAATTAAATTATTAAAAAAATTATAAGAAATTATATCTAACTTGATAATGATAATAACATGCCTTTCTCGACGCTTTAAATTGTATCAAACAAAGAATAAGTCATTTAATCTTTTGTGCTCCAATTTATTGGAATGAATTAATTCAAATGTATTGTAATTCTTTTCACAACTTGTTGCACTCACAAGTTGACTTAGAATTTGAATTGCAAACCTTTGCAATTCTAGAACATCACTTCCAAATTGGTCCGACTAAGAAACTGTAAGTTGCAAGATAACAAAATTAGGGCTATAAATAAAATAAAGTGATAATTAATTTTCAGCAAGTAACAAAAGTGAAAAAATATATACCTGGATTAAGTTTTGTTCTTTGTCAAATAGAAATTGGTATCCCAAAATTCCCATAAGTCTCCTTTAAAATCTCCATTTGTGAGTTTAAGAGATTTTGCATCATCTCATGGGCAAGAATTTGTAATAGTTAATAGCATTCCCTTATTAACTTCAACTTTCTTTGTAAAACCTAGTCTAAAATAGACATTAGGATTCAAAAATGCCCTAACTACAATCAACAGAGAGTAAAGTTGCCTTTCTCACCTCTCATTAATGATTGCAAGATAAGTTGTGTACAAAGAAAGCCTATTTTGTAAATTGGCCTTGATTGCTTCCTTCGCCTTCTCTATGAAATCATAAAACTTCCGTTATTACCTTTTCATCACTGTTAGGCAGACAAAGCACCCTCACCAAAGACTCACAAAATTGGATGAAAAATTAGTATTTGGACTAAAACTCAGTATTTTCAAGTATAATTTTGGAAACCTCCAATCCAAAATTATACTTAGCATGTTGAGATACAACTCATTTATCACTTGCAAATATTTTTCTAAACTCTTTCGTTATCATAATAAAAAAATGAAGTGATAAGAAATTTGATGCAAATCTTGTAACAGAAGGACGACACAAATTTCTACTATTGGTAAAATCCTTTCCTATTAAATTCAATAACTATGCACGATTTTAGATGAACTTGGTCACCTTTTTTGTTTCCTGCATAATCTCATCAATAATAGGAAAATACCTAGCATCTACTATATTTTCCAGCATTAAGACAATGTAATATGCAGCACAAAGAGTCTAAAAAATGAATTACACTTGTTTTGTAATCTTCTTTTGGCCTCTTTATAAGCGAAATCATTGTTAATAGTGAATTGAACAATATTTTCTAGCCTTCATTCATGAATTCATTGAATATTTTAAATAAAGTATTATCATTCCTAATAATGTCAGATACATCAATAGACTTCAAAAACATCGAGCCCTTTACAGAACAAACCAAAAAATTAATAATAAGCTTATATCTACTATTTATCCAACAATCACATATGATTGAACACCCATCATTAACCTAAATCATTCTTCTTTCATCCAAATAAGTTTTAAATTCATAAACAAAGCTACTTAAAATTTACCTCTATAGTCATCAATAGAAGGATCGCCATATCCCTAACTGTAAGAGGTTATATCATCCACCATAAGTTGATAATAATAAGATTAGGAAGCATTACATTCTATACCTGAATCATACCACCATTTAGCTATTGCCATATCTACATTGTGAGCCGCTTCTCTTGATTGTAGAGCATTATAAATTGAAGGTTGAGATCTAGGAGTTGTTCGTGGTGCAAAAAAAATTTGACACTTGCCTTCTTGTTTTCCTAACATTAAGTCCAGATGCAACATTCACTTTTGGTTGGGTAGGAACACTACTATCTTCAACATTTCCACTATCATCTTGAACATCAACAATCGAACTTCCATTATCAATTTCATAATTCAATCTCTCCCTTATATCTTACTCGTGCTGATACTCTTCAAGCAAAGTCTTCATTTGTCATTTCATATCATGGCTCACTTTTTTACAAGGTTTTACATCTCCTTTAACCCTAGCTAAATGCTTCTTTAATTAGTGAGTCCTCCACCTTTCAAATGCTTGTTACAAAATAAGCAAATAATATTTTTCTTCATACTGGGGACCAATGTAGCATGAGACCAAATTGGATCATTGTATCTTCCCGAAGTGGTTGAATTATCAAGAATACTTCAACTTCTTTCCATTTATGTATAAAAATAAATGAAAACATATATCAAAATAAATAAATCATAATTTCATTATCAATTATTATCATAAAATACGTATTGTTTAACTCAAAAGTCCAAACTAACACAATTACACAATACACATATATATCTTCTATAATATAACTCATTTTGTATGATTACATCATACATAATTCAATTTCATTTAACACAATTCATCAATAAGTCAAAAACCAACATCAACATGCACAATTACACAATACATATATACATTTTATATAATATAACTCATTTTGTATGATTACATCATACATAATTCAACTTCATCCAACATAATTCATCAACAAGTCAAAAACCAACAATTCAAGTATTCAACATACACAATTACCAATACACATGTCCATCTTATATAATATGACTCATTTTATATGATTACATCATTCAACCATTAACTAAAGAAATACACTCATAACTATAACACATTTAACATCAACCATAACGCACAACTATAAGTTTACAACTTACTTTATGTAATCTCATGATTTAACTATAAACTAATATATTTTGTTTACTTATACAATTCAATTTATAATGCTTATAATTAGTTTTATTTGTTAACTAATTTTAATCAATATTGTTACCAAAATCCTATTTCCCAACTTTGATTTAACAATCTTTCATTTACCAATTTTAGTCAACATTCTTAGTGCCTATTTGGATGGGCTTATATCAGTAGAGTTTTTATCAGTAGAGCTTTTCTAAGAAGTCAGTTGACTATTTGGTTGTCATTTAAAAAAGAGTTTCTAAAAAGAGTTTCTTACAATATATTGTTTGGCACCATAAAAATAAAAAACACTTTTAATTTTAACTATAATATTTTGCAATAAAAATTATTTATACATATAAATATTATTTAAAATATATTAAACAATATGCAAAGCACTATATATTAATTATTATATAATTTTAAACCATATGACACATAAATGAAAATATATCTAACCAAATCTTTTCTATAGATTATAATATAACTAAAACTAATATAAAAAATAAATATTAAAACATATAAAAAGTCAAATAATATTATATAAATCTTAAAATAAACGTGAAGATGTATTTGTGGGTATTGTGAGAATTATGTGTAAAAACATAAGGGTAAAGGAGATTAAAAATATGCGCATTAATTGATCTGAAAAATTTACCTAAAAAAATATTTTTTTTGAAAAGTTCCAAATTTGAACTTCTCAAAAAGCTGTATTTTAACTTCCAAAAAATCTATTTCTATGAAAAAAAGTACTTTTGGATTTTACAGTTAAACACTCATTAAAAAAAACAGTTTTTGTGGTGAAAAAAGTGCTTGTTCACTCTTCAAAAGCTGAAACAAATAGGCATTTAGTTTCTTACCTAAATTTTCAATAATTTTCTTTATAAATTTACAATGTCTAAACTATATTGAAATTGATCCAACTCACACAAACAATTCCAATTTCTCCAATGCGTTAATTTCTTCATAAATTGAAAATGCCTAAATTACATTAAAATTTCTTAACTCATACAAACAATTCCAATTTTCAAACACAAACTTCTCAACTTACACAAACAATTCCAACAATTCCGGCCAACACAAAAACACACATAGGCAACCAAATATAACACAATTGCTATTCAAAGCAAAAAAACACGCGAAAAAATTAGAAATGGAATTAAAATTTGGGCTTGTTCGTTTCAGTTCAGTTAAGGTCAAGTCGGGTTTAGATTTGAATTTAGAAAATTGAAATTTCTAATTTGTAGATTCTGTTGCACTCTACACTCTACACTATACACGTATTGGGCATGACCATGGACGATTGGAAGTGGTGACTGTAGAGCAGTGGGTGGCTGGTAGTGGCATGTTGTGCATAAGAGAGTGGAGAGTTGCTGGAGAGAGAGAGAGAGAGAGATAGACAAAACTAGAGGAAGAGACGATGGTGGAAAGTCACTAGGGAGGAGAGTAATCGGAGAAGAGAGCCAAGAGAGAGAGAGAGAGTCAGTGAGAGAGAAGTGTGAAAGAGAGAGTGAGAGAGTAGCTGAATAAGTAGCAGCGTCATGTGTTTTTATGGAATTTTTTCAGAAAATAGTCTGCAAATTTAAAGTTACATGTCAACACTGACTAGTACCATGTGAAATCGTTGGTGCTAAGTAATACCAATGATCGGTATTTATATATCCATTTTTTAAAACCTTTTTTGGACAGTACATACCTTCTAGTTGGTACTGACCAGTATAATACGAAACATATAATATTGCTACATCTATCCTAAAGAGGATAAATTATGTAAGAGGATATATTTTAATAGAGAATAACCAAGAACTAAATAAATTTATTCCTCTAGCAAGGCTTAATGAAGATGGTGAGTTGTATGAGGATGCAATTATGGTAACCTATTAATAGAAACCATAACCATATCACCAAGGGAAAAGATGGAAACTAATTGGCAGAACATTTCAATCAAGGGAGTATTATGAACTAATGGGCATCACTAACTTTGAGACCACTATAAAGGAATCAAATCAGGACAACCAAATTATGGAATCCTTAATGCAAACTAAGGACAACATCTCCAAATCAACTCCTGTTCGACATGCTCCAATTATTGTTAACACACCTCAAGATATTCCTACTTTTCAAACCACTATTTATAGGGTAATGGAGCTCCCTACTCTTACTTCTCTAAAGGAAACTCAAGTAACTTCTTCCCCTATTAAATACCCTTCATCTAACAAATATGATTCATCTTTTGGTATTAAAGAGGCTAAGGAAAAAAGAAGTTATTTCATCCCTATTGTTAAAAGGAAATCTAATTAAAGGAATAAGAGCTTGTACTCTAAAATCCCTCATAAATGAACTTCATTTTTTTGGAATGTGAGAGGGATTAATAACTCTTAAAGGAAATTCTTACTTATAGATTATCTCTATGTAATAAAACCTACTCGATTAGGTCTTTTGGAAGCTAACTTGAAGGAGAGGAATTACAAACAACTTAGATTTTCTACTACTAAATGTGCCATATTCTCTAACCATAATGCCCATTATTATATGAGAATAGTAGTTGTTTATGATCAAAAGAAATTCAAGTTGTAGAATTATATCATTATAAAGCAACTTATCCATTTGGAATTATGCTTTTGCAAGATAATTCTTACTTTCATATCTCATTTATTTATGCTTCCAATTTTTCTTTTTAAAAGATTACTCTTTAGAGAAAATCATAAGATATCCATGCATTAATCTAAGGCCCATAAATGGTGATTGGAGATTTCAACATCATCATGCACAAGATGAGGATAATGATTTCCATAAGCACTATTCAGATGAGCTTTTTAAGTGCACTTCTAGCATAGAACTTACAAACCTTAAGATGAAAGGGGATTTCTTCATATGGAGCTACAAGTAACAAAAAATAGATGGTTTCTTAAGGAGGAGATAGATAAGGTTATGGTCAATTCATAGTGGATGACCTTATTTCCTAAAAGTAAATCAGTGTTTAATAATCCATTTTTTTTATATTACTCACATATTCCCATCTAAAATATATTGCCAAGTATAAAGGTACGTTTCTCTTTCACATTCAACAATCATTTGGTAAATGATAAAAGGTTTGGAGGAGCTATCAATAAAGGCTTAAGCTTTCATATTTAGGGGTCTCACTCCTTTGTATGTGTTGGTAAACTTAAGAGAATCAAAGAGGAGCTCAAAATCCTCAAACAAGATGAATTCAACAATCCTCAATTAGTTATGAATGAGACTAAACTCTACATATATGGTAGAATTCAAAGGAACGGTATAATTAACAACTATAACCTATGCTCTACTAACTCTGAATCTATTAATCAATTCAATATGATTATTCTACTTATTTATGGGATAAGATCCTTAAAAGAATTCAATTAGCAATCCCTTTCACAAACTAGTTTGGAATTTTGCTATTGATAACTCAAAAAAAGTGAAACAATTGATAGGAATAAATCTCTTTTAAGATCTCTTTTGGAAGAATGGTTTATAAGATTTGGAAGGAAAGGAGAATTAGAATTTTTCAATGCAAACAAAAAGCATTGACATGCACTTATGGAGTTATTAGTATGGTTAAGAGAACATTTTATGGTTCTTAATTTATATACTCTCTCAAACAGTGGTTTAAAGATAACTCAAGAGATTAGTTGTACTTATCATGTTACAGGATCAAGTGCTCCAATAGTTAATTTTGCATCTTTTTATTTTGGTCATCTAAAGTAACTGCCAGGATTGCTTTTACTTAAACTTGTATTAGGTTAATAGCTTTATGCTGCGCTTTCATCTTAATTCTTTTCCATTTTGTCCATGAAAGTAATTATAATCTATAAATGCACTTGAAGAGAATCACGTACCAAATATACAACAAAACTATAAAATATCAAGCAAAATACATTAAATATGAGTGTATAAATATAGTAAAATATGCGTTTATCAATAATACTTAAATTTCTTCAAATATTTTTTAAAACTTGAACTTTTAGACATCTTTACTTATTGATCTCAAAACCTAATACACGTTCAAATATCAACTTCAAGTCTTGTCTTTTCACAATTAACTTAAAGAATCAACTTTGAACTTTTTTTTTATATCCTACTTTAGCTTGCAACTTTATGTTTTAATATCATATATAAAGACTGGAAAATTTTAGTTATATACTATTTTGTTAGCATTAAAATTATGAATTTTCAACTTATCAAATTCAATAAATACCATTCATCATCTAAATATAGGATCTTATGCTTTGTGAATGCATATTAACATCAAGGATTAAATTATAAATATTGAAATGCTTATTTAAATTTTTCTGAAGAGAATATGTTTTCCTATATTATATAATTAGACGGTTATATTTAGGCTCAACCTCATTAATTGCTTTATATTTAGCTAATATATCACTTCAATGATTAAAGAATTTAATACACAAAAATTGAGAATAAGAAATGAAGAAGAACAATATAGTAGAAATAAAGACTAAAAAAAGGATGCTTTGAAAGAAAAGTTCTAAAGAAAGTATTTTGGTGAAGAGACATTTTATAGGTAGAGATATATACTTTTCAAACTATTTATTTTCATTCCACTATTTATTTTTCTTGTATTTCCATTATCAAATATGATATTCAATCAAAAGAACCTTGTAAATTGCCTTAAAAGTGACATTGTGAATATCGCATCGAAGTTCATCCTAATTTTGACATTATTATGATATAGTATTAATTTCAGTCAATACAGGATATTATTTCAATTTTTTTTACTAAATTATAAAATATTTCCTTAATTTTGAATTGTCAAATTTTATTGTTTTATTATAAAATTTATTATTTAGAAGGTAAAACCCATATAAAACACTTTTAATGACCCAACATTAACAACTTGAATAATCAAATTGTATTAATTCTAACATTTTTAGTAACTAATATTAAATTATCAAATATTTTTTATTCAACAATAAAATTAGATTGTAAAAACCTAAAATAAAAGTTAAAATGACCTCATACCTTATAAAATAAATTAAACCTGCATGCCTATATTAAAAATCTAAAAACAAGGATGGACTTTCAATAATTATGCCCCTGTTTTATTCTATTTGTTTATTATACTTAAATTAATTTACATGCTTATGATATATAATTAAAGTTGGTAGATGGTGACAAAGAAATAGAGAAAGTCTGGATAATAAATTAAACACAAATATTAGAATTAAAAAAGAAGTATCATTGTATAAAAAAATTATACCCTATTATTTGATTAAAATTGAAAAATATTTCAAAATTTGATTCAATAACTCAATTTATTAAAAAAATTATATTAAAATATTTAAGCATAACATAACATATATTTCTTTTTTTAAGTTAGTCCTTAATGTTTCTGTTTTTAGTCATGGAGCTCCAAAAAGATAGATAGATTTCCCTTTCAGTATTAGAATTTTTATTGTTTTCCAACATAAAACTAATTAAACTACCATTTATTTATGGTGCGGAAGAATTTTTAGCATCGGCTACAATGAATAATCATTCATTGTCAATTGAGTCAACCTAAAGAGTAAAGACAAACATTAACTACTTCACATCATGTAGATTGTTTCCCGAAAGTCTTATAACAATACATGCAGCTTCAAAGCGTGTTGAGAAAATTGTAACCTTCAGCAACTAAAGTTAGCTAGAGCCACACATTTTAGCAGTCATGAGAAAGGCAAAGGCCAATCTTTACTACCCACATGAAGCAGTGAGCTTCTAGCCAGCCACCTATCCTCTTCCCGTGAAACCCTTTTGAGAGTAGCGTTTATTACTACATAGATTCAGTAAGATCTTTCTAAAACTGACCAAGAAATCACCTGAAGATCCCGAAGAAGCTTTAAAACTTGTCACTTCTGCTGTTGAGTAGCAGAACAACTCAAGGAAGAAGTGAGGGCGTCTAGATTTGACCTTTTCAACAGCGTCATCTTTCGTTTGAAGGTGATTCTGGTGGCTATGGCTTCCGGCCTCCACACCATAATCTTCTTCTTCATAATTCCGTTCTTTCGCTTCGTATGTACTTGAACGTGATAATGAGCTACAAAAATATTTAAAAGAAATTAAAAGATAAGTCCTAGATTCAAGTGGATTATCAAAGTTGAAGACCATGCCGTGAGATTCGTACTTCTTAGGTTGTTCTGAGGCAGTTGTCCTTTTCATTTGTCGCTTCTTCTTTGGAATATTGTAGTTTGTTGAGAGGTGGCGAATGAACTGAAGCTGCGGGTAGGAAAAACGTTACAAACTCGTGGTTGGAACTTGGAGAGTATTTCTAATGGATTCATTTTACAAAATCTGCAAGCATTTTACAAGTGAAAAATACTTCAAAGTTCCTGGCATTAGCAGCCATCCAGAAATTCTCAAAATCACATCACATGCATCTGTTCGAGCTCAAGCACATACTGAGTCCAATATTTTGCTTCGACAAGACCATTATCTGGAAATTGATGATGATGATAAAGTAGGACAAGTCCATAGATGAGTTTCGAATAAGTCCATAGATGAGTTTCGAATACGAGAGGAGTTGGCGGCAACATAATCTTCAACCTTACTTTTAACTGACTTAAATGCTCAAAAGTTTACAGTAAAGGGTTCTAAAACATCTGAGTATAGTCCACTGAGGAGGAGGCAGAACAACGAAATTCCTAAACAAGAACGTAGTGAAAGACAGAGAAGAGCAAAGTGAGGACAAGTGGCGTGCAAACCTTATCACCATCCTTGATGCCATAAATTTTGATGTAATGGGTGTCAGTAATAAGCTTCTGACCATCATAGCACAAGCAGAAATCTCCCCATACTTGCGACCTACTCCATCCACATTCATTTAAGAGACTGAGAATTTCCCATTTCTCCGGAAACAAAAAGCTTAATGACAGAAATTGAATGAAATTGATGGGATCGATGCAATTGGATTCTAATAAACTGTCAAAACGAACAAAAAATAATTAGTGTCATACCAAGAGATCTTTCCAGGACCCTTTCTAGGCAAGTGACTGAAGACAGCCTCCACCGCCAACTTCATTTCTGCAATAGTAGCTGACTTCATAACTTGAATTTCTGAAATATTCAAACTAAAATTAACTCCAATATCTCAAAGAAACCAAACAACAGAGACATTAAAAATGGCTAAAAATATAAAGCAATTGAATTCAAATACCAAAAGATGAGCCGTCCAATTTGAGAACTGTAAGCTTCAATGGCACCTCGGGGAGCTTACTATAAGAAAAACTCTTTCGAGCACGTCCTTCGAAGCCCAAACAAGGTGAGGACGGCGCGGAGTAGGACCGCCGGCGGGCAAATGTCGAAACAAGTTCTTCCATTCTCATCGTGTAAATGAGAGATCTAATCCAATTATATTGTAAGACCTGTGGCCGTAACTATCCCATTAATTAAAGACGAAGATACCTGAGCTAAGGAGACACGCATCCAAACGGAAAGCCAAGCATTCAAGTTGCGTTTTGGAGGGAGCTTGTGTCGGGGAAGAGATTCTTGGATTGCTTGACTGTGAGGAGAGAGTGGCTCAGAAAGTCGACAGTTAGTCATGTCTTATAATACGTAGGGAATTGACTATACGCCTCCCATCAGACAGATCAACTTTTGTTTATCTCATTTTACTGCACATTTACATTATCTATTAAACTTCAAGCGAATATGGTTCCTGGTTTGGTTTGATCTTTCTAATCAAATAAGTTATGGTGTTTATGGAGACTGACATAGATGATTATCCGCAGATAAGTCTCCTATGTTACGAAATCATAGATAATCATAGGTCTCCTATGACATAGATGATTTATAAAATTTGATTTTTAAAAAGCAAATATCACTTAAATTATATAACATAATCAACATATAACATATAACATATAATAATATGAACTATAATTCATACCTTATTTCAAATTTTGATCATTTTTTAATTGTTTCCTTCGAATTATTTCTAAATTGGCTTATCTCAATCATCATTACTACATAAGTATTCGGTCTTTAATGGTATCTACAGAATGTGTCGAGATAATTCTACAATTATTTAAGGAGGGTTATGCAGTAAGTATTAACTCTTAGAGCCTAAGCCGATTTAAAATAGACTTTGAAACTAGTAATTTGATTAAAACTAAATTCTAATTTTTAAAATATTAATTATGTCTAAATATGATCTGATATTTCATATTGATCCTTATTTATTAAATATATTATATTTAACCATAAAGTTTTTCAAATTTTTTTGTTGAGAAGAAAAGTTTCTTAAATTTTATAATCAAGTCTAACTTAATTAAAAGATCTTTTTTTAACTTATTCTTCTTGTGTGACCCATTAGATCCCAAATATATGAGCAATAGATACAAATTATAACTTAAAATCATATTTAGAATTAGACAAATTAAATTTTAATTTTTAATTTATCTTTAATTTTATAATTAAACAATTTATATCTATGGATTAAGATTCACGTCTAGGAGTACTACATCATAATCATTTAATTATTTAAGAATATTAAAGTGTTTTGACAAACCTTTCCGTACATAAATTTTTTGTATAATTCAATCATCTCATCATACAAAGTTTCGATTAGAAGTAGAGCATAAAAATAATGTCAACTCTATTTAAGTCTAATCATGTTAGCTCTCCACCATTGATAATTGATTCAAATGATAACATTTGAAACATATTTTCAAAATGTCATTCTTCCTTAGCCAAAGATTTTTTAAATTATACTAATCGAGAACAACAAAACATTTCCCCTAATTACTTTAAGGTGACAAATCCTATATTGATCACTCAATTACCTTCATATAGTTCATGCTATATCTAATGACTATCATTAAGCTACCTTTGACTAGAATAGGTCATAAGTAGTACTAAAATATAACAATGCTTATATAAGATGTTTTGGAGATCTGAAGTCAGATGATCATTTATATAATTATCACAATTAGAATTTTCGTAGACATAGAAGTAATGGTCTAAATAGAATTTTCATCTTGGATCAGTTTAGTGAATTGATTTAACAAGCACATATATATTTGTTTAAGTATCTCCATATTTTAGTTCACGAGATCGACTACTTTGTTCATAAGAAAAAACATAACGTATGTTATTATTTTTAGCTATATTAATGCCCAATTTTAATAAAACAATAACAATGAACAATTTAGAGATAACATCCAAATGTAACATGAATCTCATAATTATGATATCATCATAATTTCATTTTCAATGTAAACTTATCCCATTGACTTTACCTTATACATCTAAATATATATAATATAAAGAATGTCAATAAATAATTATATCACTAAATTACAACCAATGGATTAGGTTTAGGGAATAAACAAATAATCTTCCACTTACACTAAGCCAAGTGTTTAAGTATCTTATACCATATCTCTGTATGACGATCATATTACTGTTAGGAAAGTAGTTTAATAAGAGAATTCTACACGATTCTCTACAATGAATATAGCTGAGCAAGTTTTATGTAACAATAAAACTCTCAATACTGTAAGTATACAGATTGTATCATTTAGTATGAAGGGTATCATTCTAACAAGGACTATATACACCTAAATAATTTGAATCGAACTTTGTATGAGGTACTAAGAATTTGATTTGAATTAAAATAAGAATAGAAATTTAAAAAATAATAAAATGAATCCAAATAAGCAAATAAATAATTGATTTGCCAATAAATTTCAGATTGATCAAAGTTGAATACTTAGAAACTATTATATCCTTATTTTTGTTTTCCTCAATTTTATTAATTCAATTTATGTTTGATCTAAGATTTCTTAAGGTTTTGGTTACTATCTCCAAAGATCTAATCAAGTAGCCCTAATTAAATTCGATATTTACAGATTTATAATCTCTAGATTCACAAAATTAGTCCTAAGTTAGCTAATTAGATCTGAAACAATCCTATAGATGATTAATGTCATAATTAAGATTTCTCTTCAATTTTTGTTAAAAAGATAATTGTGGGTCTATTAGGTTGCCAACTTTTATTGCGCACCTTTACACTAATTACTTGACTCACTTTCTGTTGGGCCCGGGTCCTGGATCCCCGATTCCCGAGGCGGCTCCCGGGCCGAACCCGCGCCGAGTTCCCAAACCGCAGACCCGATCTCAACATCCATACAAATATACAATTCGATACAAACACATATACATATACTCATACATACGTTCTACACATGCATTCTAAACATGCATTAACCATTCCAAATACATAAACCATCTGTCATTGTCATTCGAAGAAATTCACCAAG
>JANTNU010000008.1:17520142-17541848 GCA_024752395.1 Erythroxylum havanense
TTTAAAGAAAAGCAAAAGTCTCTCCACTAATCTAAGCCATTATTATCTTTATTCCTTTTTGAATATTTGTTTTTTTTACAAAGGAAGATATTTGAACCTAATAGTTCATTGCTAAAAGCATATACTTTTAAAAGTTTGATAATTGAAATGAATGAATCATCTTTATTAATATTATGACAGATTTATTAGATTTAATTTTCTGATATTATAACCAATTGCAACTAATTAAACTATGTGTGCATTTCTATGTCATATTGTTGAATATAAAAAGAAAATTTTTTAAAAAATTCAAATAACATATTATTATAATTTGAATATTTTAATTTCGTTTTCACTATTAAGTTTTTGAGTTTGTCACAACATATCATTAATTTTTATTATTTTTCGAGGACATTACTGATTTGTAATTAAAATTTTATTATGATAATACCAAAACTGTTCATTAAATGTGAAAATTTAAATGAACGAATTTTTAAAGTTACAAATAGTAACATTTTATATCAGTTAAATGTGAAAATTTAAATGAACGAATTTTTAAAGTTACAAATAGTAACATTTTATATCAGTGATATAAAATGTTACTATTTGTAACTTTAAAAATTCATTTCATTTAATTTTTCATACAAATTTTAGTCACGATAATCAAATATTGTTTTACTATATCATATTATTAAAAAAAGATAACAATATTATGATATTCATTTATATTATTATTCAAAAAACAAATATTTTAGCATGATTATTTAGACTTATCATCAAAGATGTTAAGTGCTTATTTTGTGATAAAACTGCTGATTCATTGCAAAAGATATACTATTTTTACATAAATTGTTTCTTCAATAACTAATTCTTCCATCTCAAGATCAGCGAGTTCAAACTTATATATTTCCTCTCCAGATTACATTATTAACGAGAATCAAAATGAAATTTCAAAAAAAATGTATTCTCCATATATTAAAAAAGTAGAATTGAGATAAAAACAATCTTATAAAAAATCACTTATATTTAGTTCGTACTTTAAAATCATATATCTCATTTTTATAATTAGTGTATCAATTTTTCTAAATGGTAACTGCGACAGAAAAATTCTTGTTATTGGTACCATTAATTATAAACTTTTGGCATTTAATTCTTCTATCTAACAATCGAAACATAGTTTTGGCTTATCTAGGGAGGAAGTATTTCTTCAAAAAGATTCATTATAAAAGGCATAATTATTTCTTATTCTAGAGTACGCGATGGTAACTTGACATAATTAATCCATCAAATTTGATGACCCCGCATAGGATTATCAGGGTAGTGTAATGATTCAAGTGACAATCTTTAGTAATGCTAGGCCTAAAGTGAATTTTTTTAAGAACTTTTTATTAATACTAGGTTTGAGATTCTTCTATTCCTTATTAGTTGGATTCATAATCTTGTAGTGTGTTTTCTATATATATATGTATATAACTCTTGATTGTAACAAACTCGTTCGGCTTAGATTAGAAAAGCATTCAAATAAGCAGTAAAATTTTTGATAAACAAGCTTAAGGGTTTAATATTTTGATAGTATTTTCTTATTAGAAATTTACAAATGAAATCGTAGTTATTTATAAATAAAGTAGTTTGGTATGGAAAAGAGACATAAAAATGAAATGAAACCGGATAAGTTCATAATTTATTGCTTTAAAATTTTAAGTTGAATTATGATATTTTGATTATATATAGATTCACTTAAAATATATTGACTCACTTTAATTAGTAGAAGTTTCATAGTAATCATGAATTAGAAGTTGGTGTGTCACTTTCATCATTCAAATTTGAAACATCATCGTGAATCGTGATAAACATCCTTGAAGATATGGGTCTACAACTCTACACATCTTAAAGACACCGTCAACTACAACCTTGGTGGAGGAAGCATGAGCACGAGAGGAGGTAAGAAAATTTCCCACTTGCTGGGATGTGCACTGAATACGGCAGTGGAAGCGAACAGAACTTGGAAGGCCCCATACTTCCCCCCGTGTGCCTAACATGAAATGGGAATCCTTGAGGTTTGCTTGGACGTCCAACCACAGGAACCACTGCTCACTTTTGTTTGTTAAAGACTCCGTTTTAATACAAGTGAATGTGATCCGTGAACACTCGACTAACTTCGACTTGTGGACATGCATCCAAGTGTTTCTTTCTCACTAGATGGAGGTGGTCTCTCTTTAAACACCACCTTTCTCCTCGGATACGTTTCCTCTTCTTCTCACGTTTACCTCCTAAGGGATAAGAAACCAATGCTTTCGATGTACACTGGGCCTCCTGTCTCCTCACTTTAATTCGATAGTGATACCCTACTTTATTTTTTTTGACAATATAGTGATACCCTACTTTAAGAATTCATTTTGTTTGCCTCTCAAACTCAAACTCAAACTCAAAAGGTGGAATGACCACCTTAGACGCGGCACATTCCGGCCCGACATTCTAAATCTATGGAGTGACGTTCAAGATAAATGAACATTTCGTATGTATAAACTAATTTTTATCTATATATTTATCTTTTTAATCGCTTGGGAGATCCCTTAACATGTTAAAATTTCATTTTTAATATTTTATTTTAGATAACCATATATATTTGAGTAACAGTACCTACTAAAATTATTATTGCCAATTAACATAAAGTAATAACTTTTGTGATGTTACCCTAATGCTAAAAGAAGTGAATATCCCTACCTAATTAAAATGTTCCTAGCAGCGATTTCTTTAAAACCAACTATAATATATGCTTTGTTTTCTTAATTGGATAAATGAATGCTTCCCCCTTTTGTATAGCAGAAACTAAACTTTTCATTTTATAATATCGGAAAGATGGAATTAATTTAATTAGTTTAATTTGAAGAAAATAATTACTCGTAACCACAAATGCTAGATCTCGTTCACTCCCAAACTGGCCGCGACCATGTGGGCTTCCTACATATATGTTGAGTGGTGAAGCTTACTCTTTAACAGGGCGTCAGTATCAACCATTGAATCTCACCGTTTGTCAAATTCTAGCCAGACAGCAGAGTCACAGATGGGTACAGCGAGTTCTAATGAATTCATGAATGCCAGCGAAAACCACAGTAAATTATGTTCCAATTTGTTGGGGTTCCACCACACGAGCGCCAACTTCCAGCGCCAGGTTCTCCACGGAGAAAGCTCGATTGTTGAGTTGATGTGTCCAATATTAAACCACACAGAGCCCTGCAGGCCCGACCTACATAGAGCATGCCATGCCCATCCTGGCATGCACGTGAACTTCACAAGCTTGCCATCCTCGGGATCAGGATATACATATGCCCAAGCACGTCCTCTTACGTTGGAACAGCATTCACAGTCCTTCTATGTGACCTCACCCAATCAACAATAGGGAAACATGTGGCAAACATAGTTTTTTAATTGTTTAGTTGATTGTCTATGTCGATTCGATTCTATTCTCTCTCACATATATTATTGGCTTACAATTGTGGAACTGAAATCCGACAGAAGGAATCGATTGTAATATACATATACATAATAATGGAAGGTGGTTGCAAACATAGTATCATCATAATCAATGGGGAAGATGAAGAGAATGTTTTAGAAGCGATTATCATGGAGCGTCGAGTACATGCATCATGATATGTTTGACAAACATAATGGACAATTTTTACATATGAAATCATGTGCTGAGACTTTGTGTCAGGTTTTGTAATCAAGACTTAAGAACTGCACTATAATTAAGCATTATTAAATAGTACTGTAATATCTTGTAGATGGAACGTCTCTCAATCTTCATATGATTTCCCCTACAAAATTCAATAGCAAGTCATAAAGGAAATGAGATGACTTATCTTCGTAAGAACAAGAGAATTGATAACATATTTATTCAAATTATTTACCAAATCCTGATGTGATCCCAAGCAACACGCCAAGACGTTTGAGGATGCGAGCTCTGATCTTCTGTTTAATTTTATGATGTTTTATTGTGTCCAGTGAATCTCAGTTATTCATTTATATGAGTCTTATGTGAGTTCAACATAAATAAATATAGAGTCCACATAAATGAATGATTAAAATTTACTGGACACAATAAAATATCATAAAACTGAATAGAGGATTGAACGGTGGCATTACCTTCAATGGTCTAGCGACTATAAATGAAACTCTCCCAATTCTATATGAAAGCCAGCATCGTACAAAAAAAATTCCAACTTTGTTTCATGGTTAGTCGCAATGAGTTTGACAATTCGTAGCTCAGGCATTAATAATATTAACTTTTTCAATAAAAACGGCCAAGTAAAGTTGTTGAGCACAGAGACACATATTAAGGCCAAGACCCAGAAGAAAGACCGAGCTAACCTGTCCTGGTACGTTGCTTCTTTTCCTCAACTGTCCATATCTTTGTTAGTCTTTTCGCCGACCCAACTTCTCTGTGGTCCCTAGCTTATTCCATTCTGCAGGACAATGGTCAATTACTTATCTCCTTCCCTCTTGTATATATGCTTCACAGTTCCAAAGTCGGAAACTCCGTTCATTTTAAGCTTGAAGCTTAACCTCTTTTCGTGTTCCTTTTCCTTGCTTCGTTTATTATCAACTATTGTGTGCTTTGTTGGTTAATTGCTACATGCAACGAAATGGAGCTTCAACTATGTCTTTCCCTCTCAACCTACGATCTTAGCAAAGGCCGTTCCCACCTAAATAAGAATGGTTTGGAGTCCAAAGAAATAGTCAGCTTCCAACAACGGAGACATGAAGGCTGCTTAAACAAGAAACGTAACTTCAGAGAGGCGTTTGACAGGATCAAAGATGAATCACAAGCTAAAGCTTTTCCTTTGCTTGTCTGGAGTGGCCAGCCTAACGAGGAAGATGACGGTGTGGAGGACAAGAAAATAATTTCTTGCAAATTCAAGAAGTATGCTCCATATATATCGATTCCAAATCTTTTCATCTGTCATGGTCGTATCAAATGTTAAAACTTCTTCGGTAGATTCGAGCAGATGTTTTATTTAAAGTTCATTACACCTAGAATTTACAAAAATACGTGAAAATACATTGATTTTAGAAGATAAACGTAACAAAATTTTGACTATTTGATGATCATATATAGGAATGAAGCAGCGGAAGATCATGTTGTGGGATGGCCACCCATAAAATCATGGAGGAAGAAGTTGTTTCACCAGCACCAAGGTGATCGTGTTGTGAACAATCGAATACGTAGAGAAGAAAATGTTGTATCGAAGTCGATGTATGTGAAGGTAAAGATGGAGGGAGTGCCAATAACCAGGAAGATCAATTTAAAGCTCTACAATTCTTATCAGGCACTCTCAAAATCCCTCATCTCCATGTTTGCTAAGTGTATGGTTTTCTAACTTTTACATTATTTTATCAAGGCGTCAATCCGAGGTCTGTGTCTTTTTGATCTCTTTTGTCTTTGGGCATTACTTTGCATTGCACAGTCCAAAAACATGGGAATGGATCTGCATGTTACATAATCACATACCAAGATAAAGACGGAGACTGGCTACTCGCAGGAGACGTTCCATGGCAGTACGTATACTATCCTTACTCTCAAATACCATTTTCTCAATTGAATGTTTTCTTAAACTTAAAGAACACAATCTCATACGAAGTACTCACTTTCCTGTTCTCAGGAACTTAAGTAACAAAGCAAGTCATCTTGCTCATGTTCGGTTTTCATAATTAACCTCATGTTTCATAATTAGTATTATATCGTGTGTCTAACAAAGGAGATAATACATATATGTGTCCTCGTAAAAATTTATAGGATCTTATGTGGTGGCCACATATGACCAAAATCATAACAACTTAATGTCATTTCCAGGACTTTCGTGGAATCTGTGCAACGTCTAGAGATACAAAGGAATGGTTGAACTGGATTGATGGAGGGCAGACTAATCGTACAATTAGATGTGTGCTTCTTTTTATAGAGTGAAAAACTAGCCATATATATACCGTACAGCTGTGTGTAATTTGCTCGAATAAAAATAGTTATAGTTTAGAAGAAAAATGAGGTACAGTGTTTATTAAATTAAATCGTGGTTAGGTAGCTAGCCTACCATTTGGGATTAAAGCAGTCTTCGAGAGACTCTCCTAGTTGTTCTCCTACTAAGCCTGATGTGGTGAAAGTAATTTGATTCACATCATAATAAGATGCAAATCTACCAAAATTAAATTGCAGGAATGCAGAATTGTGTATGAAATATAAATGTCTTTTCTCATAATAGGAGTTCTCACATTTGGACACAATCTTCTTCTTGGGTGATCTAAATATAAATTTCACCTATAAATGCTAGCTTGTTTAGTAAACTTAAAATAATTGTTTTTGAAACTTCTTATATATTCTCATGAAAATAGTTTTAGATTAACCATATCTCGTGGAGATAATGACTCACTGAGTTACCCGCATCTCCACCAAACGTCGCTAGCTTAGTTTTTCTTTTTCTTGTTATTACTGGGAAGCTAGTTGCTTGTTCTATTTTCTCTTTGTTTTTCTTTTTAAAGGACGAGTCAGTCTTCGTTAACTTTATGAAGGTCAATTACTAAAAAAAATCTAACTTTCGTCAAATTTCAGTTATAATCTGAATTTTAGAAAATGACAATAAAATATTCAAACTTTCAATTTTTTCAATTCTAGCCCGATGTTAATCTCGTCATTACCTTGGCTAATGTGACACTATCACATATCACTGGACCCCATTAATTAGACAAGTTAGCGTCATTAAGAGGAGGATGCCTAATTAGCATAACGACGTCGTTTCTTAGCTTTAGTAGAGCAATGTCGTTTCGCTTATTATCATATGACACTCTCTTTTCCTCTGTTGATAGCCCCAAATGTCTGTAACTAAAGTCCCTAATCTCTTCTCCGTAGATAACCCCAAAAATACGAAACTAAAATCCCTAATCGTTTATGGGTGATTCTTCTATCGCAAAGTGAATTGCTCCGTCAAACCAACAAATGTTCTTTTGTGAGTGGGTACTTCATAAGAGACTGGTTCATCGTTGGGCGAAAACTAAAAGTTTTTGAAATTGTGACTTTTATTGTCGGACTTCCTGTGGTGCCGTCTAGGGTATGATTTCTCCTCTCCCTCTCTATTGTTGTTTGTTCTTGATTCGCTATTTATGAAATAATATGTTGTTATACTAGGTTTTGAAATTGGAATTTGATATTCGGTTATTTATCCAATGATTTGAAAATGTTATGCTTTTAAGTGAAATTGTACTTCTACAAAAAGTTTTCCCTTAACACAGTTTCTGGAAAAAAAAAATAGTAGCTTTTCTGTGAGGAATTTATAAGCGTATGAAAAAATAGTTGTATTTTCAATGTTCAAATTGATTGTAAAGAGACTGTTAAGATGGCTATTATTAATTTATCACTAATCTTAATTAATTTAGACGTATATATGAATATATTTCAAATTTTCAATACAATTATTGTGAGATATTGAGATATGGTTTATTCATATCGAGAAACCACTATAAGGGAGAACATCAAATGAAGCTTTTTAATATAATAAGGAAGGAGTTTTAAAAGACAAAAAGTTATTCGTGTAATTTAAATCTAGAACACCAAAGGTTTTGATAAATAAACTATCAATATATTTCATATCATATCAGTTGATAGAGGATATCAAGTTAAACCTTCATAACATATTGCGTAAGAGTTAACAATATTACTAGTTGGTAGGTTTAATTAAATTTGTTAAGACATATTTTATATATTTATATAATTTCCCCTAAGGTTTAACAAAATTCAACTTATGGCACATTAATGGGTTAAGGACTCAAAGGAATAGATTATGTGGACCTATCAAGCAAATAAATTGCATATATTGGATATGCTAACTGGTAAATAAACTATCAATATAAGCTAATTTTGAAAAGTGAATATTTATAATTTTTCTTTTTTCTTCAAATAATTGGTTCAAAGCAATAGGTAACTTAATTTGTGTTGACAATTGAAGGAATTGTCGATGCAATTTTTACGTTGACACCATCATTGTTCTTTCCCTACTACCAAAACATATACTATATTGGGAGGCTTATCTGTATAAGTTCAACTTGATTCCCTTTCATCTTGACTTGAGAATCAAGGGTTGCCTGTTAAGTGAAGTTGGTGATGGGGTGTGTGTTGGTTGCATTTATTACTTATTAGCCTATTTGAATACTATTGTTTCTCTAAAAATTTTGAATTTATTTTCTTACTTGTATGTTATGGAAACATTTTTTTTCTACGTTGTACACCTTATAATGACTTACTTATGATGGTTTCAGTAGGTGAGGCATGCTAAGTTGTGAAGTATTTTGAAAAAGCTTCAGGAAATTTATAAAGGTATGTTTCTGGTGCTTGAGTTAGTTTAAACATTATAGTTTCTATTATTTTGATGTAGTAGTAGCTTTTTATGAAGCTCCTTGCATCTGTAAATGTGAGTGTATTATTATGATGTAGTGGTTATATTATACTAATGTAATCATATTGGCCTTTTACTTATCTCCTTGCATCTAAAAATGTGTGTGAACTAATATGTCAGAAGAGTTTAAGTAGGAAGTTTTTTTTTGTGTATATGTAAGCTTAATGGTTTCTTGTATGTTATATTGCTTTTAATAGAGAGAATATAATTGTTTATCTTAGTTGTTGCTTCTTTTTTCTTCTTAGTTGTTGCACATCTTAGTTGTTGGAATATTTACCATTTTGTATTTAGTCACATAATCCCTTTGCAGATTTTTGTAAATTTTGAATTTCATTAGAAAGGTAAGAAAATAAATATGTTGGGGGTAAGATTAAAAGAAAAAAAGGATATAGGTATTGATGAATTAAGCATGCTAGTTTTAAAAGGGATTTCCAAAGATAAAGGACATAGAGTAATATTTATGTGTTACAAATTTCCACATATGTCCATTAGAAGCTTGATGAAGTTAAACCTAAAACATGACAAATTGAGCAAGGTTGGCGTAGCTATGAGATAACATCATTTCCATGAAATTGGTCACAATATAAGAGGATGCAAAAATAAGAATCAACCTATAAGACAACCTGAAGTTGATAAGGTACATATTTTAGTTGTGAAACAAACGTGTTGTTATTCATCTAGTATTATTAACTATATGTTTATCTTCAATGTGTATACTGAAACAAAAATGAGGAAGGCCACCAAAATCAATATCTACTGAAACCCCTTCATCTAGCATTAAAAATCATAACAAATTGAGCAAAGTTGGAGTAGCTATGAGATGCCATCATTGCCATGAAATTGATCACAATATAAGGGGATGCAAAAATAAGAATCATCCTCCAAGGTAATTTGAAGTTGTTTACATACATATTTTAGTTGTGTAATAAATGTGTTGTTATTCACCCGGTATTGTTGCCTATATGTTTATCTTCAATGTGTATACTACACCAAAAAAGAGGAAGGCCACCAAAATCAGTATCTACTAAACCCTCTTCATCCGATATTTGTAATGATCAAGCAAGTAGATCAATATAATCCGTATCTACATGGTTAAATATTACATCTATTATATTACGAACAGAGACGAGAATGGTTAGTTAACTTTTACATATAAAATTTTAGATTTTTTAAAAAATTATATATCATTATAATTCTTTTTATTTTTACAGGAATGTAGAGGATATGAAGTAACATTTGGGGAAGTTACTGGGAATACCTACTTTATAAGAAGTCATTTAAATTCATATTTATACTACTTATATGTCATTAGATGATAATATTTACATAATTGGTTATTTATACTCCATAGATGGGTGAGGGTCAATGCCAAGTGTTACAACCTCCTAATACTAACGCAACAACAACTCAAGCATCCCAAGGTACAACTGCCAATACAATTCAACCTAGGATAAGGATCAAACTAATGGCTAAAAAAGCTGCTACTAGGAAATCTTAACGTATGCAATTGTTGTTATGACTATGTAGTTGGTGAATATTGCTTCGTTACCTAATTTAATGTTAGCTCTTTTACTTTATATGTTTTTTTATTTTTATGGGTATATATCTCTCTTTCTGTTTACTTATTTGGTTAAGTCAAAAGTTGAGCGGTACATGAGATGATGTTGGTGTTGTTCATGAAGCATTGCTCTTTATTTCTTATAAATTCTTACTTTAGTCATGTTTAAGTCCAGGTTAGATGTAGTATTGCACTATTACACTTAACCGAACGCAAGTTATAGAGTTGCAAGAGCAATTGAGTTTCTTAAGTTTTTTGCACTTTCCCACATATAGCTTCAATAGCACTAACATCACCTTAATGTGCATTTAAATGGAACCTAAGATTCCACCTTAATCTCTTGCTTTTTTTATTTGTATGTTTTTTCTAAAACAGGTAGTAATTCCTTTCTGTTTGTGCGTATGTGATCTTAAAATAGGTCATAATTTGTTGAAATTGCTCACTGTTTATATATGGATGGTGTGACTAATTGTAATTCCTTACTATTTATATATGGATGGTGTAAGTGATTGTACACCAACACCTGAGGAGCTAGAGTTGGATCATGCCTATGGAGCTGCTCGAGCTGGTTTATGCATAAGGAAATGATGCTTATAGTTGAAAGAGCTGCACCAAGTATCTTATTTAAAATAGTTAGAGTAATGCTAACCAAACTGTATCACAATTTTTTTATTTTAGGATATTGTTTCAGTTTCCAAAATTATGTCAATGTCTGTTACCTATTTATTTGCTTGTTTTAACTTACTTTGTAATTTTCTCTTCAAAAATGATATTGGCTTTATTATTATTACGCGTGATTGTTGTTCTAACATTAATCTGTGAGTTTCAACATGTTTAATAAGACAGGTCTTAGGCTGAAGTTTGTTACTGTAACATCCCGTTTTCCCCATGTTAAGGGTTGACACCCTAGAATATGAAAAATGAGAGATAATATTGAGAAAGTAGGATAGACATTTAATGCATGAATACATATAAATTTGATAATTGCACACGTTACAATGACTGTACATGCACTTATTTGACATTTATTGGGTATAGTTGATCTTAATTGATTTATAAATGTGATTATATTATGAATTATGGATATTTTATGTCTTATAACTAAAAACCTAACCTATTCCTCCTTGATGACTTGATGATCGTATAAGCCTAGAGGATAAGATTTCATGGTGATTTTTGAAAAAGATTTGAGTTAATTAAGTATATTGTTCTTCATGATTTGTTGAGTAACAACTTTTATGATGATAGTTAGAGATAAAATGAAGGTGATAATGGAGTAGAATGTGTGTAGAAATTTGATGAATGAATATGTCTTGTTTTCTATGTGTAAAAAAACCGCAGGCTTTAGGCTATTGCGGGGATGATTTTAGTTGAGTTTTGAAGGATGAATCATAGTGAATTGATCCTAAAGATAGATGTTATTGAAAAGTTCTTGAATTCGGAAAATTAGGACTGTAAGTTGAAATGTTGGGTTCAAGTTCATCTTCCTCTTTCAACCTATTTTTCATATTTTTAGATCATGATTTTGAAGAAACTCAAAGAATGAAAGTTGTAGATATAGGTCTTAGCTTGATTTTAGTGAAAGTAATGTGATATAATAGTGAACATAGCTAGAGTTATGCATGTTTTTCATAATACTTCCCATGACAGATGTGCACGATCGTGACAGAGAGTGATCATTAGGTGGTTACACGATCGTGCACAAGCATGATAGTGCACTATTGTTTGACAACTTTCTGCACTCTCCACCCTTTTAGCCATCACTCCTTCTTCAGACCTCCGATTGATTGGATATGAATGTATCTCAATTTGGAGTTTATGAGTTGTTGATGTTGTAAAAGTGTTCTTATGAATAATATGAATTAGGTATGAGTGAATGAGAATCAGGAAATTGTGTGGATGTATAATGTTAGGAAAGGAATGATGAATGTATGATTGATGAATAAATGATTGATGAACTTAGGATAACCAGGTTTCACGAGATATGATATATGAATGATCATAAGATGTGAATTAAGGAAATATACCCAAGATTATCATTGAACATGCATTATATATATCATATGTATATGAATGAGTATTCATGAAAACGTGTAAATGTCTATGTATTGCATGATATAAAAGAGCAATTAGAGCGACAAAATCTAGACATTCCCAGGATGTTGAGGCAATAGCTATCTGAAGCATACTGTGAGTAACCTAGATGGTCTCACATTGATATATTATTTTGTTTAAAGTCTGGATTGAATTATTATGAGATGTGAATGTGTTAATTTTTGACATTGAATGTCTGAGACGTTTAATGCATGCATAATGTATTGGAAGTGCTCATTGTATGTGAATTTGACAGAATATGTGATACTCAACTTAATTGTTGAATGCCAGACCAAGGTTTGATGGTGAATATGAATGTGAATGCAAATGCAAAAAGAATTAATCACAAGTGAATGATTGAACGCATATGATGCATTTCACTATATGAATGCATGATAACATAAAGGTAATTGTGACTAAAGTCGCCAGTGAAAAGGAACTCAAAGTTTAAAATGTGGTAAGAGCCTTTGGCTCATAATGTATAATGAGCCCTATATCCCTAGCAAATAAAGGACAATTATTAATGAGCCCAGTATTCATAATGGATACAGGACAATGAAAAATGCATTTGGTCACAATAAAGTAATAAATGAAATTGAGTCTTATGAACATTGCACATACAATTTAATATGCATTATATGAATGATTGAATTGAATTGTATAAATTGTTATGAATGTAAAAGATGAATAAGTGAACCAAGTGTTATATGGTGCTTTTTAATAATTGGTTAAAGATTTGCATTATATGATGACATAAATTGTTTGTGAACTTGAAACATGAACTGTATGTGTTGTATGTTATGAGTGAGCCATCGATGATAGGTAGCTCACTGAGTTTGCAAAACTCATCAAAATTGTAATGTTCACTTTGTAGGTGCGAGAGAGCAGACTTAGCTTTCAAGATGACTTAAAAGAGATCAAGTATTATTTTTGGATAGAACAAATGGCTCAAAGGTAGGTCAGCTGAGACTAAAGGATTTAGATAGAATTTTGTATAATTCCTTATTCACGTAATACGTAGCATATTTTGTAATAGAGTTGTAGACTCTGATAGTTCCTTGGTATTGTATATAAGGATAAAGTATGTAATGCTACAATGTATATTTGGTTTTATGAAATGAAAATGAGTAACTAGGTTTATAAATGTTGTGATATTTATGTTTTAATGATGATGCCATGATAAGTGAATGTGACTGCTTTAGTGCACTGTTTCCACCAAGCATGTGCTTTAATGTCTGAAGGACGTACAGGCACAAATGTTTGATGGGAGTGGTGTGCTACAATTCTTAGTATCAGAGTACGGTTTGGCATCCATAGGGATATATATAAGCTTATAGACATGATATATAATGAGAAACTTGAATAGTAATCACTATTATTGTCTATTATAGGTCATCCGCCATAGATGATCAAGTGGGATAATTAGCTGATCTAGAATCAGTAAGAGTCAGTAAAGAGTCTTTTATACATCGAACTGAGAGAATGCCCCAAGAATTCCTAAGAGAAAGGAAAGGAGGTATAATAAACTAAGAAAGCAGGGGGTCATGGACTTTTACGGAAGTACAAACCCTGCAAAGGCCGAAGGATGGCTAGAGAGAATGAAGAGAGTCTTCGATCAGATAGACTATGAGTCGGACGAGAAGTTTGAATATGCAATTTCCTTACTACAAGGCCCAGTATACCAATGGTGGAAAACTAATCTCTAGGCATTACTACCAGGCCTTATAACTTGAAGTGGGAAGACTTTGTGAAGGTCTTCAAAGAGAACTACATGCCCAAGATCTACCTGAACAGAAAGATGAAGGAATTCTAGATTTGAAGCAGGGCAATTTATCTGTAGTAGAATATAAGATAAAGTTCAATGAAATGATGGGGTATGCTACTTCCTTGATTCCTACTGAGGAAGAAAAGTGTAGGAGATTCGAAGATAAGTTGAATATGGAAATTCGGACAAGGCTAGCTATTACTAACTTGAGCAGTTTTTTTGAGCTAAAAGCAGCCTCGATCTGAATAGCGCAACTATTGCCCTACTTTTGGTATAAAACGATAGAATGTGGTGACAAAAGACATGTTTTCATTTGGGGTTCTCATTTTTTAGTGGTGAGCTCTTAGTTTTGAAGAGAAGAAGGGGTAAAGCTCCGTTCCTTTGGAGACCCATAAAGCCCTAGCTTTCTAATGCCAGTTTAGAGGTGATATCAATGCCGAAAAGCTCGATTAAACATTTCTCACATTATTTGTTGTTCTTTCTCTCAGGGATTGATTATGTTATCCTATGTTTAATGTTTGGGTGTTGAGTAAGAATGATTGAATATTCTATTTGATTGTTCTTATGTAAGAAACCATTGCTAGAATCTTTAATATAATCATAATTATTATGTTGAAATTCGTTTGTGGCAACTAATGGTTTCGAATCGTTAGGGATAATATAACCTAGGTTAAATGACCCAAGCTTGTGTGGTTATTGCCTTGATTAACATGTTTTCCTAATTTATAACGTGGCTGTCTAATTAAATCTAGAGATCTTGTTCTTGGTTGTTCGATAGCTAGTTTAATTAACGAGCAATAATTCAATAAAGTATGTTCAATCGTATGTAGGTCAAGATTGAATCGATGATCGGATCCCTATCGAATTCATCACTTTCAACATTTTTAGGTTGTTTGATTTAATTTTCTTTTATTAGTTTAATTTCATTTTATTTTCTTATTTAAAAACAAACAAACCCCCTAACCTAAACACTGATTATTTTCATTTCAAAAGCTTTATACATACTCTCTGTGGGATCGACCTAGACTCACTGTCGCTATAATTATAGGTCTAGTTATTTTGAGTAGTGTTATGATGCGCTAAAAATTCTCCTACTTCAAGAGTTTGATTTGACAATAAAGGATCGAAAAGGTGAGAAAATTTTAGTAACAAATCATTTCAGCAGGTTGGTAAGAGATGAAAACATTTTACCTATTTCTGAAACTTTTACTGATGAGCAATTTTTCCAAACGAAAGGTATGGTTCCATGGTACACTGACTTGTGTTAATTATTTAGTTAGTAGAACTTTATTTTATTACATTAGTAAGTTTAGGAAGGAAAAGATAAGAAATGAGGCAAAATATTATGTGTGGGATGAACCGTACTTATAGAAGTTATGCTCTGATAAAATTAGAAGGCATTGTGTGCCAGAAAATGAAACAACAATTTGTCCTAGCTTTTTATTATATATGGTGGTCACTTTAGCCTTAAAAGAACTGCTAGGAAAGTTTTTGATAGTGGATTATATTGGGATAATTTATTTAAAGGTGCCTATGTGTTCTATAAGTTGTGGCAGGTGTTAAAAGACAGGTACATTATCTCGTTGAAATGAAATGCCTCAAACTCAAATTCTTATTGTTGAAATATTTGATGTGTGGGCCATTAATTTTATAGGGCATTTTCCTTCATCGTGTGGTTTTTCTTATAAGCAGTTGATTATGTTTCCAAGTAGGTGGTAGTAAAAGCCAATAGAACTAATGATTTTTGCAACTATTGTAGGGTTTATAAAGACTAACATTTTTAATACATTTGGAATCACACGTGCCATTATTAGAGATAAAGGAAGTCATTTTTGTAATAGAGCCTTGGCAACCTATTTAAAAAGTATAGAGTGTATCATATAGTAGCCACCACCTACCATCCACAAACAAATGGACAAGCAGAAGTATCGATAGGAATGTCTCCTTATTGATTAGTTTTTGGTAAAGCTTATCATTTACCAATGGAGATTGAACACAAAGTTTATTAGGCGGTGCAATGTCATAACATGTATTAGGCTAAATATGGGGAGAAAAGGAAGTTACAATTACAACAGCTAGAAGAAATAAGGTTGGATGCTTACGAGAATTTGAAAATTTAGAAAGAGAAAACTAAATTGTTCCATGATAATATGATCTTGAGAAAGCAATTTGAGGTAGGAAAAAAAGTGTTATTGTATAATTCTTGATTAAAGCTTATGCTAGGTAAGTTATGTTCTATATGGCTTAGTCTGTTTGTTGTTTCTAATATCTTTTCTCATGGTGCAGTGGAAATAAAAAACTTAGAGACCGGAAAGATTTTTAAGGTTAATAGACATAGCCTGAAACCATTATATGAGGAGACGACAATTTTCAGTATAGTGATTGTTGACTTGGAACTACCATTATATAAAGAAGTTTGAGAAGAATCGGCTCCGTTAAGCATAACGACGTTAAAAAATTGCACTTTTTGAGAGGTAATCCAAAAATATGATAGTTTTATTTTATTTTAGTTATATATAGTTTGCATTGGTTTATTTTTTAAACACAACTTTATTAGCTTAATGGAAATGGGGGGTCTTAAAATTTCAGACCACTAAATCTCATAAGGTGAGATCTCATTTTATGTAATTTAGCGTTTTAGAGTAAAACCTTAAAATTTCATACTACTAAATCTCAAAGGCGAGATCGCGCCTTGTGCGATTTAGTGTTTTGGATATGAACCCTAAAGTTCTTTTACACATTATTTTTTTAGATAATAAACATAAATAAATAAATTTTTATTCATTTAATTATTTTCTTTCTTTATCTACTTAAATATTATTATTTTCAATTTTTAAATTAATTTATTAAATAATAAAAATACTTGAAAAACATAATCTACTTGTTTTGTTATTGCATGAAATTTAAAGAACAATTCAACATCAGTGGCAGATTCTTAGCAACAAGCATTTACAACTAGCGAGACGCGCACCACCCAACAGCTCACCCAAGGCACAGACTACCAACACACCAAAAATCAATCCACAACGTGCCACCAACAACTCCACTACACACTCAGCAACGCAAACTCAATCTTCTCACATAACTAGCATACACCTCCACACCCTTAGACACATTCAGTGGAATTTCATCTCACCCACACCATAACCTTCAGCCACTCCACCCATGCAAAAGCACACTTACATTTTGCTTCCATAAATCCCCCCTCCACACACATCCCTCATAGCTGTTATTTGTTTTAATTCCACAAACACCCAATAGCCAACGCACACAAGACCTATACCCACAACCACGTCAAACCACAAATAGCCTTCCTTCCATACCAAACCACTCACTGCAGACAATGCAAGAAGCTCCACTACTGCATGCCTCCACGCAAGAAGACAACAACAACAATGCTCATCAAAACAATAACTCCACCACTCCACAAGTAGAGGCCCTCTACATTAAAGAACACAACAGCAATGCCACTCCACCCATCCATATCACCATACAAGTTTACCCTTTTTGTTACAAAAACTTGGCTAAATACACCCAACCACTTTAACTTTTCTATTTTTCTTTTCTCTTTATTCATTATTATTTTTTATTATTAAATACTTTTGTTTTCTTTTAAGTTCAATTTTAATTATTGTTAAGTTGTTTTAAATATGTTTTAAGTGGTTTTTTATCTTGTTCAAGATCATGACCCATTCTAAAACTAACACCAAAATCACAGCCAAAGACAAATCATTGATGAATGCCATTTTGCACTATCAATCTACTGCAAGCTTTAAAGCTAGTAACAAAAGGAAAAGTGCATAGATCGGGAAAAACACTTCTATTTTACCACTTGCTAAGTCAGACTTACGAGGATGCCTTACTTTCAACACCAAAGAGAAAAAATAATGATACACTATTATTAAATCTCGACATATTACTGCAGGTAAGTATGCACACTACCCTTCCTTAGAAGATTTGGAAATTAAAGAAAAATCTGATCTGCTAATTAATATGAGTTGTAATTATTTTGTATTGATTCGTTGTCCTGTTCTTATTAAATTAACTAGGGAGTTTTATACTACCTTTAAATTTGAAAAATCGGACTTCATTTTAGGTAGTCCTAATGTGATTCAATACAGATTAATAGGAGTCAAATTCAAACAAAGTGTCACTAAGTTTAATTTGACCCTAGGGTTAATAGATGAAGACTATGTTAATTCGACTCAATATAAAGAATTTGTGGTGGACCATGGTGAGTTTAACTATTTTTAAGCATGGAAATCAATGTATTTTAACTCGTTTGCTTATCATCCAAGTCAATCTAAAGGTAGTGATCTCAATAAGATGGAGTGGATTTATATGCAATATTTCTTAGCCTTTAGTTATTTAGGTTGAAAAGCTAATACATGTACATGTACTAAGACTGAATTGTTCTTTATTTGGTGTATAGTGAACAAAGTGTGAGTCAATTTGGGTGTTTGGTTGGTGATGGAATTTAATACTTTTTAATCTTCTAACAAAAATTTATATCTTGGTCCTCTTATCACTAATTTGGCTATTAATTTGAATTTGCTTGATCTGACTGATAACAATAAGCATATAGCCTATGAGATGGAACCTTTGGATAAGCTTTGTTTAATCAGGATGGGAGTAATTAAGAAACAAAGGAGAACATGTGATCACACTGAGAGAGGTTTATCATCAACACAATGAGAGCCTAATGATGTTCATCCAACTTTGTAGCTTTTGGCTCCACCAATTTGACATGATTATCATTCTCGGCTGGATGGATTGAAATGCAAAATTTCAAAAATGGAGAAGAATTTAGATGTTCTACTTTAATTTATAGGGGTCGTTCCTTCACGTCCTCCAACACCATAGTAAACATCTTTTCTGATGCTCACACCTCAGGGGAGTCCTCTTCTCTATGCTTTATTTCTCTTATTATTTTGTTGAGATGTGAGTATCTTATGTATACATTAGGGACAATGTATGATTTAGGTTGGGGGAGTGAATGTTTATATTATGATGAATGTTATGATTTGTGCTTGGACTCATGAATACTATGATTTATATATTAATTATTCCTCACGATAATTTCGTAATTTTTTAATTATTGTTCATAAATAATCCTTAAGCTAAGATACATTTTTGGTTTGATATCTAATGCATAAAAGACATAAGCATGATTATTGTTTTCATTAAATTATTTCAAGTATCTCATTGGTTTTGTTGAATGAAAGTGTCATGCATTTTTGACACCTACATGAGCTTTAAGCCTAAGAGCATTCATCACATATAAGTTGATACATATCTTTTTATTATGTGTTATCAAACATAACTTGTTTATGCCAGAACTTGCTTTTAAAAGAAGTGTTGAGTCCACATTTTTTACGAATTTGTGTATAAAGATGATGAGAGCATTTAGGATAATAATTTTTGACCTAAACAAGCAACATAAGAGCAATAGCTTAGGAGAAAGATTCCCTTGAATCAACAAATTGAGGAGAATGTTCAACAAGATTTCATCTTAAATATGTAGATTCTTATAGAGAAGCCAAACTCTCTCTCTCTCTCTCTCTCTCTCTCTCTCTCTCTATTTATATATATATATATATATATGGGATACTATTATGATTTAGGATTTTAAATGGTTAGCCCGGACTTAAGGCATTATATAAATACTAATAGATTCTAACCTTTCATATATAAGATGACTTTTATCTTTCCATAAGGGATAATTTGAGCCATCTAAGACCATCGTGCTAATAGTAATAACCTTCTTAAAAACAACAAAGCAACCATGTTTTGATAATATTTTATTTAGAAGAATCAAGCCAAATATTGATGCATAATAATTCAAAATCAAGTTAATCATAAATGTAGCAACTCTTTCAAATTTATAATGATTAGAAAGATAACAACTATATTAAGAATAACACCAAATAAGTAATATAAAGCCACCAACAAACTTATAATAAAAGCAACAAATAATATTTGTGAAAAATTTCCTCAATGTGAGATTCATGGCACTGAGGTCCACTAAAACTTCCTTTAATCAATAATTTTTGGGTATAATGTCTCCTTTCTAGCTAAGCACAATTAGAGATATTCAAACTCAATCAATGAGACTCCTAATTAATAAAAGCGCAATTCGCGTAATAGACAATTAAATAACTAAAACAACTAAAGAATAGACATATGCATAAGTTAGAAACTAGGCTTAAATCAGCCACAAAAAAAACATAACTTAAGAACCTTGAAATCATATTAGTATTGTTTGAAAACATATTAAAAACTTTAGTTAAATCATGTCAACAGCGATAATCTAAACACATACTAAATCAAAATAATTCAACATTATTCCTACAAGAAAACCTCAAAAATTTTCAACTACATCACCAACCAAATAAGATTCAAATATGATATGTACCTTATAAAAACACTATTAAGATTTTAAGAACTTATTTATAAAATTGCAACTCAATTAATGAAGAAATCATCATCAGACTGTCATGTTTACTAAAAACTCTAAAAATTTTGATATGACAGCTCCTCTCTTCTTTTCTCTCAATTTTATATAGCAATTTTTCTTACTGACAAATTGTCTCTTCCTAGTAGCAGAATCTAACGTTTATGATTTTCTTTCCCAAATCAATGATAAAATTTTAAATAAATTTCCAATTGTCGTTGCCCACAAAATGGACTAGGCTTTAATATTGGGTCATCATCTATATAAGAGAAAAGCCCAACCTAACTCATTATATTTTAGGTGTTATTCCATCTGAAAATATATAAATTGTACCTAAAGATGGTGTATTTGCATGTAGGGTTAGAGAGGTATACAACAACTAAAAAAAAGGATGATTAAGGTTTTCAGTTATTCTATAGCTTTTTTATATTGCAACGTCATTTTCTTAAATTGAACACATGTGGATTCTTATGATGTTGTTCACCATTATTGAATGCTTGAAAAGTCATTACATTTTGAGAGGACCTAGTTATTTTAATAGCAATGATACTGTTAAAATGTGTTTGTGGCTATTGGCATGATTAAGTTCTTCATGCATATAGGAAATCAACAAGATTAACAAAGGAGAAGTTGAATAAGATATATTATAAACTAGTTGAGAGTGTTGAGAGGGAAGTTGGGCAATTAAGAGTATTTTGAAGTTGGGCAATTCCTCCTCTACTTTTAAGTTAACCAAACATTAAGAGAGTGCTTGATTGATGGGTTTGAGAAAGATTCAATAGGTATGGAATAAAAAAAAGGTGGTTAGTTATATATTATTATTATAACATCGGTGTTATGATATTCAACTTTTAGGTATTGCTCCATACCCCTTAAGCATGAGAGGAATGTCAATCATTCCTGAGTGATACTGTCTTCATTTTTTTAAATCTTTTTATAATTAAATATAATTAATTAATTACAATATAATTAATCAAAATAATATTATAATATAATTAATTAAAATATAATTAATTGATTAATTAATTAATTACAATATAATTAATTAAATTAGTATTATAATTTAATTAATTACAATATAATTAATTAAAATAATATTAATTAATTATATATTCTTCTCTTTTTAGCAATTAAATATAATTAATTAAAATATACTAAAATTTGATGTAAGATAAAATTTAAAAAAAATTTATTTTTAAATATTTTTAACAAAATAATTATTATCAATAATTGGTTGGGTCGGCTATATTGGGCCCGAGTCCAGTCTCATGGGCCGATCGATCGGTCTCATACACATGGTTCAATTTGGGTCTGATCCACACACCCACAGCCCATTAACATGAGGAAGCCTCCCATGCACGTACGTAAGGAGACGTGAAGAGCTAAAACCTAGCTAAAAACCGTATATAAGGTAT
>JANTNU010000008.1:17558647-17571288 GCA_024752395.1 Erythroxylum havanense
ATTAGGGTTATTCGAAATCCGGAAAGGCGCGGTAGTTGAAAGGACGTACGGGACAGCTGCACAACGGTTACAAGGACAATACGCTCAGATTCTGAACAGTCGCCAGAGGGCACGCGTCGTCAAACAATAAATGTTTCAAGCGAGTCCAAGTGTCTGCCAATGATGACTATCTGACATGCTATAGTACAGGCTGTCATGCAATAAATGGCGAGACCGATCAGTCGGGGGACCCCCAACCAATCAATCCCAATACGAGCAGTTAGGCACAACTGGTCGGCCAATACGAGCAGTTAGGCACAACCGGTCGGCCAATACGAGCAGTTAGACCCAACTGGTCGGCACCCGACCGACTGAAACTACCCGAGCTGTCCCATGACCGAGCTACAAGGCCAATGTCTGACCAATCGGCCACATTACGAGCTGTCCTGCTTACGAGCTAAGAATCGACCGACGAGCTACAACAATATACTCCTTCGACCCTTCTCTTCGCTCAGACTCGAGGAGTAAGGGGCTTATGGTTGGGTCGGTTATATTGGGCCTGAGTCCAGTCTCATGGGCCGATCGATCGGTCTCATACCCATAGTTCAATTTAGGCCTGATCCACACACCTACGGCCCATTAGCATGAGGAAGCCTCCCATGCACGTACGTAAGGAGACGTGAAGAGCTAAAACCTAGCTAAAAATCGTATATAAGGTATTATTCTTTCATAACAGAGGTACACAATCATAACCTAGTTTTTGCTTTGCATTCAGCGATCTCACCTTACCAGAAAACTTACTTGAGCGTCGGAGGGGCTAATCGGGACCTCACCCCCGACGTGCCTTCCTTTGTTTTGCAGGTATCTTCACTCGAAATCCATCAGCAGAAGGTTGCCAACTCATGAATCCAAACGACAACGCACCGTTCGGCCAGAATCCGGCTGAACCAATAATAATAATAATATTCTCTAATTATAATATAATTATAATGATTATTTCTATTCTGATTCTTTAATATATTTATTATCTTTACGATCACCGATATTTGACTTAAACCAAGCGCCTAACTTGGGCAATTCCTCGTCTTCCCTCTTTAAGCTTTCATTTGCCTCGAAATTTCTTGGCCTCACCTCTCAGATGCTCAAGTTAGTGACATTCATTGCAAAGGTCAAGTAATCCAAGGTTCTCTAACTGTCATTTGTGTTATTTCAACTGATTCTCACAGGTTTTTGTGGGTTTTCTCCGCCAAATATCTTACCTGTGGCCTACAAGCCACCCTGATTCAAACCATGTAAACTGAGCGGCTGCCGTGTTATATGAAGACATGAGTTCGGGAGGAGTGAGTGATGGAAAAATGCTAGTTTACGCTTAAAAATACATCGACTCTTTGGTCATTTATTATGAAAAAAATAATAAAAAGAGTGATCTTCACCTTCATGTCTCAAGGTTGAAGTTTTCAATTAAAAGAATTCAACTCCTCAGATTAGATGCGTAAGCTTTGGAATGCAATCATCGGAATGCTTCTCCTCCTCCTGGAAGGACAGAACATGTTTACTTGTAAACACGGTGAGAAATTTTGACTATCACCATGCTAGACCGTTTTAGAAAGTTCACATTCATGAAATCGTATGTTTATTGTAACATGCCGCTTCTCCATAGTCATCTGTTGACCATTTCAAGTTTTATGTTTCAATGTGTCTATCCTTTTAATTTGAGTCTCTATCACCACCACTATTATCAGCAACCAAATGATTAAATAATTCACTTAAAATGGTCTTTTTGTTATTGTCTGTTGTTGTTAGTAAGAGAAAGAACCCTGAGTAGCGGGACGAAAAGGTCACTGTCTCTGTAAAAGGTCATTGGCTATGAAAAACTTGATAAATACTAAAAGAAAGACTTCTGCAGGCAATGTCGTTATCAAAAGCCTTAAAATTTTGCCAAGCAACCTGCATTATTGTGTAAAAGCGCACCCCTCTCTGCCGAGAACCTAATGAAGATAAAAGCAACAGTCAAGATTGGGGTGCTGCTTAGATGACTAAATGTTTAAGATGGAAAAGTTGTCCACTTGGCTCTTTTTTGTCGTTGTTGTTTTGCTAGATTCGAATCTAGCTTTATAGCAGCGGAAAAGAAAATATATAGTCGAGTTGACATTTTAAATCATGTGCTAACCGGTCTCGTCCCTTAGGAAATCAGTTTCAGTTCACTTGGATTAGCTTTTTCTGCTGTGTGTCTGAGCTCTGCTCTGCCACTCGATAATGGGATTCTTGAGCTTCTTTCTTCTATTTCTTTTGGTGCTTCAGGTTGTATCTGCACAACAAACCACTGATCCTGGCGAAGGTTTAATGTTCATGCGTATCGTTAATAACCATTTCTAATAAGTAGGTGATATTGCTGACATAAGTAGTTTTAAGATGATTATATGTGCGAAATTTGCTTCTTTTCTTCAGTGACTGCTCTCAACAAATTGATAGATTACTGGAATTTGAGAGGGAAAATGAACATTACCATTGACCCCTGCACCAAGAATGCAGCTTGGACCAACGAAAATGCCAACCCTCGAGTTGCTTGTACCTGCACAGGCAACATTTGTCACATCACTCACTTGTCAGTATGAATCATAAGCATTAGCATAATCATCCGCATTTCTTATGTAAATAGTTCCTTCATGCTGAGAACCTCTTTTACGTTGATATTGATTCAGGAAGATTTATGCTTTGGACATTTCTGGTGAAATACCTCAAGAACTGTTCGTGTTTAAACAGCTAATGGACTTGTATACGTCAATTCTTAGTTCATACAATTCCTTATTATTTATATCTCGTCGTAGCTTTTAAGTTACCGAGTTGCTTTATAGGAACCTGGGGCAAAACGTATTGAATGGGCCTATCCCTCCAGAAATTGGACAATTGTCTAACATGGAATACCTGTAATTGCCATCGAAAACTTCTGTTACAAGAATTTTTCATGTTTAGAGCTTCTGAGATTTATATGGTAACATAACCGCTAATGGAACAGGAGTCTGGGCATCAACAAGCTAAGTGGTCCAGTACCTCAAGAACTTGGAAATCTAACCAAGTTGATTTCTCTGTTAAGTGATGTCATGTGCAAATTTTCAGATTTCTAATTGACCTTTACAGTTTTAGAGTAATAGTATTCTTGTCTATGCATGTCTAATTTGTGTACAGAAGTTTTAGCTCAAACAATTTGAATGGAGCATTGCCCACATCCCTTGGAAAGTTGACCTCCTTACAGCAGCTGTAAGTCATCTACTATTGATGCAAAGGCTGGTCAAGGATATGATCACATCTAAACCTTCTCTTTTACTATTGTGAGACATTCGACTGATAGTTTTAGCTCTGAAGTAATCAAATAATAAATGTTTTCTTTCAGATATATCGATAGCAGTGGAGTAGGCGGACAGATTCCGCAAGAACTTTCGAATCTGAACTCTCTTCAGACTCTGTACTTCCCTATCCACTCACTGCAGTGATATTGGGTAGACTGTGATCTCATATTAAACAATTCTTGTTCATCTCAGATGGGCATCGGATAATCTCTTTACAGGAAAGCTTCCAGCATTTTTGGGAACTCTGACAGAACTGAAGGACTTGTAGGCCTCAGAATTTTTAGAATGAAAATTCCGTTTGTGTTTCCTTTTCGTTGAGATGGCTTCATCTTATCTATGTGAATTTCTTGTTTAAAAATAGACGACTACAAGGCACGTTACTTGAAGGTCCAATCCCGAGCAGTTTTAGTGCCCTAAACAATCTACAAGACCTGTAAGGCCTTCCATTTAGGATTCTGTCATTTTAGAGTAGGTGTTATTTCCATGTGTCGCTTGCTGTCAGTGCATCGATCCTTTTGTTTCATATATTAAATTTCTTCTGTCCATTTTAGGAGAATCGGTGATCTTCAAGGTGAAGATTCTTCTCTGCGATTCTTGCAGAATCAAAGAAGATTATCCATTTTGTAAGCTTACTAATTCCCTTTTAAATATGCAGAGCCTTAACACCAGTTCTTCTTTTATTTAAGGTTTACTCTTTCAGGATCTTGAGGAACTGTCGACTTTCTGAACAGATTCCAGAAAGCATTGGCACATTTTCCATGTTACAATTATTGTAAGTCACTTCAAAGTTCAAACAGAAATAGAATGTGTAGTTTCCTTTCCTCATTTAAAACTTTCAGAGTAGAATATTCTCCCCCCTCTAATTAACTATAAGACTTGATCATGATTAACTGCCAGTGAAATTTCCTGATTCTGTTTTGTTATTGCATTAACGTTGCCATGACAGAGATTTGAGTTTTAACAAGTTGACAGGCTCAATCCCATCATCATTCCAAGAAATTTCTTCTTTACAATATCTGTAAGTCATAAAAGTTGTGTATTTTAGTCTTCCATATTACTGTCTCCCCAATACTCAAGCCTGGTTATGTTCAGAAATAACACCAGTCATACATTTCAGATATCTTGGAAGCAACAAATTGAGTGGAGTAATTCCTGCCACTATCGTAGGTTCCAATCTTATTGCTGTGTAAGTGACACCTTACTCCTCTTTTATTATTTGTATCGAAGTTGACAAACATCACCTTAAGCAAGACGACGTGATCCACGGGAAATCAGAATGAAGAATTGGCTGTAAAAGGAAGGCTAGGGAAATTGGAAGCTGACTATTGTACTACAGTCTAATGATGATGTTTAACGACTAGGTTTATTTCAGCTTTCTCTAAATTTATTTTAATTGATTACAAATACTGGCAGAGACGTTTCTTTCAATCCCCTCTCTGGAAACTTGCCACACAGTTTCACCAAAGTTGGATTGTCAGTGTAAGTTGACCATCATCTCTGCTCTTGCAAAGCATTTCAAAGTAATGATTTTATTCCTTTCTTTATTATTACTCTCAGGAGTGTTGTTGGAACTTCTGTCAACACAAATGGCTTACTGGACAGGTGGGATTTTTGAAGAACTCTTAATAATTTTGGTGCCATTTAGTTGAATATTGGTGCTAGGGATTGGCATTTGGTATTAGTATAAGGTTCTTTCCTGAATCTTATTGATGGTTTTTGAAATTTGCATTCTTTGACCAGAATATTACGTGCATGAGTCTCATTTCTTCCACACGTTTAATCCTTCATTATCTTCTTCAACTTTTGTATCAATTCCAATTCCATCAGCTTTTATTTTCATTAAGGCTCTTGATCTCAAGTTTCTGACACCAAGCACATGATGATTGGTACAGCAAGTCTTCCAAGGCATTACAGTGTCTCCAAGATGATTCCAAATGCAGCAGCAAAATACCGTCCTGTATGTAAAAAGACGTTTGGAAGTTATGCCCGTATAGTTTCCATCCATTGAATTTGTGTATCCTATTGCAGCTTCATTTTCGATCAAATGTGGTGGCACAGGCCAAGTATCTCCAACTGGCATTGACTATGAAGATGATTCTGAAACTATGGGAGCTGCCTCTCTGTACACAAGCCCTGGTGGCCTATGGGCAGTGAGTAATGCAGGGAACTTCATCTCGAATCCCAATGGACCAAATTCTATTGCAAAAACTGATACCCAGATCACAAACACTTTGGAGTCTGAATTGTACAAGACAGCAAGAATTTCGTCTAGTTCGTTGAGGTACTACGGCCTTGATTTAAAGAATGGACGATACAATGTCGAGATTCACTTTGCAGAGATTGGAATGGACGATACGAAGTCTTCTTGGAAAGGCCTTGGAAGGCGTTTATTTGATGTATACATTCAGGTAATGCCAGAAAACTTTTATATGCTTCTGCAGCAATTTATGGAAGCTCAAGAGGGATAAAAATGTTGTATATCGACTATTCTACTTGGTCAATGTGCTGAGCAATGTTATTGAGAAAAAATTTTCTTACTTGTTCCAGGGGAAATTAGTCTTGAAGGACTTCAATATCCAAAAAGAGGCAGGTGGATCCAAAACAGCTTTGATTAAAACATTCGAAGCAAATGTCACCAATACCATTATGGACATCCACTTCTTCTGGGCTGGAAAGGGCACATGTTGCATTCCATATCAATCCACGTATGGACCTCTAGTGTCAGCAATTCATGTTTCTGAAGGTTCCTTTCTCCACATTGTCCAATTTTCTTTACCATGTTTCCATCTTTAAATTCTAGCTACTTGACAAGTACTTTTACCACTGTTCCCAACCCCTGATATACCTGTATTTTCTGTAGTCTCTGATGGCACTAGCTTCGTCGGAGGAACAAAGAAGAGGATAGGGAGAGTTTTTGGAGCGGTAGTGGGAGGCATGGCAGGTTCAGTAATCATCTCCTCAGTGTTCTATCTCTGGTGGACCAAGAATTCATCGAAACATATGCAAATCGATAGAGATTCACCCAGAAAATGGTGACGCCCTCAGATTTAATCAATGTAGTTCCTGTAAAGTGTATTGTTGCAACCAATAAGAGGGCTAATGACATTAGCTCACCTTGTTATGAGTGTGAACCATAACAAGGTTATGAAGGTTGCTATGGTTTGAATTGCAAAGACGGCGTTTTGGTTGGTGTAAACTGTAAAATATGGTTGTATTGTTAATAAAGTTGGGTTAATGACTTTTAAAAGATTGTTGAATTGTTAATAAAGATTGGTTTTAGTGACCTTAAAAAGCCATAGCAAATGAAAACTTGTTTTGAGTTTGCACGTTAAATGCAAGTTACGAGTTTATGTGAGCAAGGTCTAAAAGAGTCTAAGATGGGTATTGACCATTGCCTGGATTAAAGTCAACAGAGTATTATCTATAGTAAGACTATTACTAATTTGCACATGCACTTGTGCGTTGGATTAATGGAGTTCAGATCTTCTGTTCAATATTATGATGTCTTATTGTGTCCAATGAATCTCAGTCGTTTATTTATGTGAGTCTTGTGTAGGTCTCGCGTGGACCTCACGTGAGTCCCATAAAATAAATGGTTAAGATTTCATGAAACAGAATAAAACAGGGTAATATTAAACAGAGAATTTTGGTTTGAATTAATGAGTCCATTATTTTGTAAAGAACGCCAACCTTGTTTCATGACCGGACGCCTGGACCCAACTAAGTTATGATTCACATGATTCAAATTGGCTGCTAAACATTTGCATAATATGGAAAGCATATATGTTTATCATATGTAAATTATGTAAAAAGTCCTTTTTTATGTACTAAAATAGAAGTCAAATCATGCTTTTGAAGTATTAAAAAAAAGATATTTTAAAATTATTTAATTTAAACTTTTAACTGGCAAAACTTTCACTCGAGCAATAAAGTATCAATTCATTATTAATGTAGCTTTTTTTTTCTATATTTTCGTTAAATGGGATTTAATGATGCCATATGAGTGATGAATAATACTATATTGAACATGTTGTTTAGTTACTTTTCAAATGGTATCTATCATCTAGGTGCAAAGATGGACGAAATGTAGTTATAAAATATAATCATGTGTGAGAAAATGATTTAACTTGAAATTATGAATGTATTAGTTGCAACTGGGCTTATAAAATGAAAGAGCACTTCAAATGTATGATTTAACAATTTAAGGCAAGTTAATTTAACTGATAGAAAAGGAATGAACTTTAACGTCATGTCCTCTTTCAGCAATTCTCCATCATCCGGAGTTAACTTTAAGTGTTGCTCCATTGGAAATTTATCTGGACGAGCACCTGTGAGCGTTGTATCCTGCAAAATATCAAGTGTATATTTTCTTTGGGACATATAAATACCAGTTTTAGAACGAGAAAACTCAATCCCTAAGAAATATTTTAGGTCTTTAAGGTCCTTAATGCCAAAACGCCGAAATAAGCATTCTTTGAGGCACTGCATTTCTTTTAGGTCATTCCCAGTCAGAAGGATGTCATCTACATAGATTAGGATGGCAGTGAATGAGGACCCTTGATGATATGTGAATAAAGAATAGTTTGTTGTGGACTGTTGATACCCTGCTATTCGAATCACGTCAGTAAATGTGGAGAACCAATTCAGAGAGGCTTGTTTGAGGCCATATAATGACTTGTTGAGTCGACATACAACGTTCTCCCCTGTCGACGATGTCCGGGTGGTAAGTCCATGTAAATGACCTTGTGCAAATTGCCATGTAAGAAGGCATTTTGCACGTCCAATTGATGAATAAACCAGTTTTTGGCGGCTGCTACAGTGAGGAGACATCTGAGAGTTGTAAGTTTTGCCGTAGGAGAGAAGGTCTCGCGATAATCAATCCCTTCAAGTTGGGTGTACCCTTCGGCGATGAGGCACGCTTTATATCGTTTGATGTTGCCATCGGACCAGTATTTGATTTTATAGATCCATTTGCAACCGATGGGTTTGTGACCTGCTGGGAGTGGCGTTAGTGTCCACGTTTTGTTGAGTTCGAGGGCTGTTAGCTCCTCGTCCATGGCTTGTTTCCATTTTGGATCAAGGATAGCTTGAACATATGTGGTGGGTTCTTTAGTGCCTATGATGTTAGCCAAAAATATACGATGTGCAGGAGTGAAACGAGAATAAGAGAGAAAATGTTGAAGGGGATACCTAGTGACGTTCAACAGTCATTGACTAGAGTCGGAAAGATTGGCCTGGGATCCCATCACGTAGTCTTGATGCCAGGTAGGGGCTTGTCTGGTACGATCAGAGCGGTGGACAGAAGGTGTGGGCACTGTTGGAGGTTGAGGAGATGCCGACATTACAGGTATGTTTGAGGCTGAGGTTTCTGGCATGGATGAAGGAAGGGAATTTGGAATTTTTGAATTTTCTGGTATGACAAGCGTGATTGATGGAGCAGGATCTGGTATGTCGACAGCCAGATTTGGTAAGACCATTTGTGAATTAGGTGGGGATGTTGTTGTAGATTGATTAAAGAAGGGGAAAATATTTTCATGGAATGTAACGTCCCGACTGACAAGGAATGTGCCACTTTCCATATCAAACAACTTATACCTTTTTGATTAGTTGGGTATCCGATGAAGACACACTGTCGAGCTCGTTAATCAAATTTTTGTTCAGGTGAAACAACAGTTGCATAACATAAGCAGCCGAATATCTTTAAATGAGAGAGGGATGGAGGTCGGTTGTATAGGAGTTCAAAAGGGGATTTATTTTTCAGTTGAGGTGAAGGTAAGCGATTAATTATGTATGCTGCAGTTAAAACGCAGTCACCCCAGAATTCTAATGGCAAATGTGCTTGAAATAGTAATGCTCGTGCAGTGTTAAGAATGTGTCTGTGTTTGCATTTTACTACTCCATTTTGTTGCGGGGTGTAAACACAAGTGCGTTGACATTCGATGCCATTCTTATGGAAAAAGTTTCGCATGGAGAGGAATTCTGAGTCATTGTCGACTCGCACAGCTTTGACTAAGGCATGAAACTGGGTTTGTACAAATGTGATGAATGACTCTAATAGGTGTTGTGTTTCATATTTCTGATTCATAAGGAATAACCATGTGCACCTAGTAAAGTCGTCTACTATGGTGAGAAAGAAACGTGCCCCCGAATGTGTTGGAACCTTGTGCGGACCCCAAATATCACAATGCAACAAGTCAAAAGGAGAATGAGATTTTATTGTGCTTAATGGGAAAGGCAGTCTTGTTTTTTTTGCTTTAGGACAAATACTGCAAGCATTATGATCAGAAATAAAATTTTTATTGAAAGGTAGCAATGATGAGGTGAGCTTAAGACACATTGAAGAAGGATGTCCGAGGCACATGTGCCATAAATCAGGACTGTGAGATGCTTGAAATGATTTTGGTGAGTATTTTAATGGAGATACGTAGTATAGACCGCCGTATTGTTCACCCGAGTCAATCGTCCTCTCCGTAGCCAAGTCTTGCAAAATACAACCATTTAGGAAAAGGACAACACAGCAATTTAATGTGTTAGTCAATTTGCTAACTGACATGAGGTTTAAATTGAAAGATGGAACACAAAGCACATTTTTTAGTGTGATATCATTACTAAAATTGATTGTGCTTGTGGAAGTGATAGGTGTAGTTGATCCTATGGGTAAATTTATTAATGAAATTGAAGATGGTGATGTATGTGTAAATAGATGTGAATCGGATGATACATGGTTGGTTGCTCCGCTATCTAGGATCCAAGGTTTTGTGAAAGCGGGATTAATTAAGGTATTAGGAGTTAACAGACCTGCTGCGTTTGCAAATGCTTCACCTTTACCAGATTTGTTACTGATCATAGAAATGGCCTTTGCTAGCTGTTGGATCTATTCAGTAGTAAATCCTTGCACGAGGCTCCCATCGGATTCATTGCCATCATGTGTTTGTTGGCAGGAATCTGCCATATTGGCAGCTGAATATGAGCCTCACCCATTGCCCTTGGTGTTGCATTTGTTGGAATTCCACGTTCTATTTTTGATGCGGCACCTATCCTCTGTGTGGCCTCGTTTGTCACAGAATGTGCAATGAAATTTCAGAGTACGACATTCATCTATGGTGTGACCAGATCTGTTGCAATGCTCACAGTTTTTACCGTTAGATGATTTCCAGTTTGTGGAATGGTTCTACACTGCTGCTGCAATGGAAAAGTTCTCGCTGGGATTTGAGATTATCTGTTGCTGCGTCTCTTCTTGAATGATCAAAGAGTACGCCTGTCGGACATTGGGCAAAGGATTCATGATAAATATGTTGGATCTGATCACCTTGAAGGATTCATTGAGCCCCGTGAGGAATTGCATCAATTTATTCTCCTCTTTTTCATCTTGATGCTCCTTGGTTTGATTGCAGACCATGGGAGTGCGATACAGCTCAAGTTCGTCCCATAACGCCTTGAGTTTAATGTAATATGAAGTCACTGACATTGTGCCTTGCGACATGGTTGCTATTGCCTTTTGAATTTGAAATATAGCGGGTGCATTCTTCTGCCCAAATTGATCATGTAGGTCTTCCCGGACTTGACGAGCAGTTTTTGCATGGACCACTCCTGCTGCAATGTCCGGCTCAATGGAATGACTAAGCCATGAGAGAATCATCGAATTACACTGGTTCCATAATTCAAAATTTGAGGGATCGTCGACTAGTGATGGCATTTCAAGAGTACCGTCGACGAATCCAAGCTTCCTTTTTGCTGTAAAGGCATGTATCATTACTGTTTTCCAAGATTGGTAATTGGGCCCATTTAACTTGGTTGGGACAAGCATGTGCCCTGGTTGGTCTGAATAATGAACATAATACGGATGTGATGGATCCGTAGTAGCAGATTTGCCAGAAGCGTCCTTCTTGCTAGATGTTTCAGAATCGTTTGACATGGCAGTGTATGTAGCGGATTAAAGAGGAAGCTTTTAGAGTACCAAGAACCTGTCCAAGTCTCTGATACCATATAAAAAAAGAAACTACGAACAGAGAAAGGATTATGGACAAGATGAATTGAGTAAATCTGTTGCACTCTATATCCTTCACAGTATACATGCACAAAGTATATACAAGTTTCTGGAGTAATTTTCTCCATGATACAAGGCAGAAACATGGTAATCCACCTAAAGTGGGATTCAATCCATATCTGACTAATTATGTACATTAAAGATAAATATATACATTCATTAATAAAAACGGAAATCTCTATAACCCTTGCAACTGAATTTATTCCAGAGTACTGTAGGGTAATTGTAAAATTGTTTTGGTCTAATATAGCTAATTATCATTATTATAAAACTCTTAAGAAACATAAAGTTTTCTTCCTTACAAAATTTCTCGATTAGATTATAAAGTAATCTAAACCTTTAACACATCGTCAAATCAAAAAAGGGCCTCTTTCCTGCGATGGGTAATTAAAGTTAGACGAATGTTTTCCTTTGCAATTTCATATGTAAGAAAATGCTAACCACAGGTATAAAGAACAACATGGGGTTTCGCATAATTGATAGTTGGCAGAATGCTTTCCCTTACAATTTCATATGTGAGATGTGTCACAGAAAATGTAAACAACATAAGACATTAAAGTACTCTGGCTCATCTCATCTTACAAATCTAATTCACAAATGGGACGACAAAAGCCAAAATATCAAGCTAATTTTAGTTGAAAAAATTGAACATTCTACTTTGATTGTAATTAATTCTTATTAATATACGAGAAAAAGCAAAATAAAACGAATTTATTGCCTTAATAATCTTGTGTTATTCAAAAGTTGCTAAAAAAATCTTGACATATAAAAATTAGCAAAAAAAACCCTGAGTTGAAATTTTATTAACTCACAGTCCCTTAACAACACACGGCTAAAGGTTTTTTTGCAGTAAAATTGAAAACATAAGGTTAATAGAATAACATTTTATATCTCAGGGTTTAATTAGCTACTTTCATATAACACAGGGGTCGCTACAGCAATTTTGTCAAAATAAAACCTTACCTTGTTGTCTCAAACATGGAAGGTTTACCTACATACTATAACAATTATACCAGATACTCTAATTGATACTCTCACTGACACTCGCTTTGGTGTAAGAAAACCAATCCCGAACAGAGCTTTCACAGTTTAGAATCCAAAAGGAGCTTTTACAATTTCATTGAGTTATTAAAGGAGAATACTGAATAGGATATATATAGGTTATTGAAGTAAGAGAACGTGATTTAGGAGTGGACGGGTCGGCCATTCTGGGCCCAGACCCAATAACAGACGACTCGCGGCCCGATCGATCCATTCATTGAAGATCA
>JANTNU010000008.1:17609504-17621684 GCA_024752395.1 Erythroxylum havanense
TGGTTGATCGTGGAGTTTGAAAGATTTTAGGGTTTACGGCATTGATCTTTGATTTTGGTAAGTTTTATGGTTTAATGTTATTAATTGTGGTTCTTGGATGCATTTATGGTATTTAATGAGTTAGATAAGGTAGTTTGAAAGTGAGTTAATGAAGGTTTAAGCGTAAAAATGGCAGAAAAACCGGATTGGAGAAGAGGAAGTCGCCCGCACGTCGCGACGTCTGCAGATGGCCTCGCCGCGACGAGCAATTGCATGCTCGCCGCGACGAGCGGACCGGGGCGCCGCGGCGAGCGGATCATTATTGCGCCGCGACGAGGCGTTAATGGACGTTGCGGCTAGAGGCGCGAAGGATTGCCCGCCGCGGCGAGCGTGTTCCGCGCCGCGGCGAGCAACCCGCATGCGTCGCGACGAGCGATCGTAGGTCACGGCGAGGGGCAATCTTCTGATGGATGGATTTTTAGTTTTTGGGTATAACTTATGGTATAGACCTCCGATTGAGGTGATTCTCGATTTGTTATGAACTAGGGAAAGAGGTCTTTAATTGAGGATAATCATGAGAGTTGGAATTTAATTATTATGGTACTGATTCATAGAAATTAAGGTCAATTATGGTTCCTATAATGACCTAAGTACTGAATAGTGACGATTGGAATTTCAATTGGAGTTAATTGGGATTTTCAATAGAGGTTTTGATCTGATGGATATGAAATTGTTACAAGGTATATGAATTGAGAAAATTGAACTGAATTATAGGATTGGATCAATTATGATCGATAAATTGAACGACGAGTTAGATTGGTCATAGGATACGAAAATTGAGTTTTAGTGCCGGAAATCGTGAACATGCATTATACATAATTTCATAGAGACATATGCATCACTGAACTGTTTAATTGAGCATTTAGTAATGGGACTGTATTTAACTGTTATAGAGGCGCCGTTGGATCGTCGTTCTACGGACATTACTGGGACTTCCAGGCAATAGCTCGGAAGTTACAGGTGAGTAACCTAGTTGGTTTCTCAAATTCCTGATTGTCTAATTGCTCCTACTGTGTGAAATTGTGATACATGAGTGGATTGTACAGTTACTACTCAATTGTGATGTGATTAATTGTGCTATATGAATGTGAATTGTTCGATGTTACTGCGATACTGTGATTAAGTGCATGATTACCGAAATGTATATGATCGAATTACATGATTACTGAAATGTGTACGATCGGATTGTATGCTTTTACTGTATTGGATTGGACTACTATATTACACTGGGAATTTCAATATTGGGCTTTTATAGCCATGTTACTGAATCACTGAATACTGCATTGCATGCATAAATGCATGATCAGATAATAGATATGTGTCCCAAGTTGCCAATATCACTAAAATGAGCCCCGAGCTCTAACATTGTACTGACCGGGCCTCGAGCCCGAGGGGAGAAATCCCTGACGCGACCCCACTGAACACTGACTGAGCACTTGGGCACAACACTGAATAACTGAAAAAGAGTCACATATGCATTGTATACACACGACTGATTGATTTGTAACAATGACTAATTACGTGATCGCATGATTTACTGTGAATTGTAATGTGATACTGCAAACTGTTATATGCTATTGTAAATTTGTTATCACTGCAAATCGTTATATAATACTGTAAATGGTTATATGATATGATACTGCTAATTGAATAATTACAGTGTTGTGCTGTACGCAATGCGCTAATGCATGATTTGAGTGAACCATCGATGATGGTTTCTCACTGAGTTTGCAAACTCACCCAAAATTGCAACCTATTTTTCAGGACTGATAGAGTAGGCCCCTAGCTCCGGAGATAGTCTTTTCGTGCCGTGCGAGCGTGCTGGCAGAGAGCGATGGCACACAGGTCGGTCAGCTGGGATGGATTTTGCGGATGATTTTAGGATAGACGTTTGTATCAGTTTCCTTTTTGGTTTTGCTTAGTGGACTGATAGACTTGTCTATTCTGCTATTGGATGACTGTATCAGATGGATATTTTGGATTTTAAAATTTAGTGATTTCTGTTATATTGTGTTTTAATTATACGATGCCATGTGGATATTAGTGGAAATGTTCTGGTGGTGTACCTTTATCGTAGGATACGTGTCAGAGCGACCTACGGGCGTCCCTGTGTATATCCTACGGTGAGGGGGCGCTACAGTTAGTCTAAAAAATAATCATGAACTCAGTACCTACCTCCAAGCTAAATGATATAGCTTTTTATACCTCAAGCTCCTCCTCAACTTCTTCAACACAAGCAATTCATTAAGGATTGACCTCAAAATTCTCAAGCTTCTCATCACTTTGTAAAGTTCCCACACAAATGTCCATTGGGTATACCTCGGGTTGATGCAGCTACTCCTCTTCACTTTACGGTTCTAGATGATTGATATCTGCCCATCGAGGTAATGCATCTTGCTGGAATTGCAGAGCATCCTGTTGGATTTGTTATACACCTTGCTGAAATAGTTGTTGCATATTTTGTTGGAATCGTTGCATATCATGTTGAATTTGAAAATTGTTAGCAACCATAATATTAAGAATTTCTTCTAGAGATGTACCTAAGTCGTGTTGGCTCTCCAAATCTTGGGCGCTAGACCATGCATTTTATGGAAATTGCCCTCCATCATACTAGAATTATAGAGTATTTTGTTACAATTGCAAAGTATTAGTGTTAACAATATTAATCAACTCTTTTAGAGATTATGGACCAGAGCAGTGATAGGAAGCGTCTTGTTTGTATGAAAATTGTTGTGGGTTCTACAAATTATTATAGAAGTAATTATGATGGTTATCCCATCCATAACCAAAGTTAGGTTGATTAGTCCAACCTTGGTTATATGATTGAGAATAAGAGTTAAAGAAAAAATTACTTCCATCCATGATTATTTTTATAAATCATAAGCACGAAACAAAATAACTGAAAAGAAATCAATTATGAACAAATATATACAAAACACCAATTAAATTCACAAACAAAAACTAAAACACTACACTCCCTGGTAACAATGTCAAAATTAACAACACGTCATAACGCTAGTCAAAATAAAAACTAGACTATTATTATAGTAGTGGTGAGTCTAAGTTGATCCCACAAAGATTGTGTGTAAAATTTATGAAATAAAATTAATTGGTGTTTAGGTTTAGGGGGTTTTGGATATTTTAAATACAAAATAAAATGAAACTAGACTAATGAAAACAAATTAAAGAAAACATGTGAAAATTGATAAAAGTGCAACACCCTAATTAAACATAGTTTTTTTGATTTGTTGCTTTTAAACCTCTCATAACAACTACTAATTGTGGGTTAATAATTAAACTAAGTTTTTCCTTAGGTTTTGTTTGATCAAGATACGATGATTAATTAAACCTAATTAACCATCGAATAACCTAGGATACGATCTCTAGATTTAATTAAGCAGTAACATTACGAATTAGAAAAATTGATTAATCAAGGAAATAATCACATATGATGTGTCATTTAACTTAGGTCATGTTATCCTTAATGATTACAAATTATTAGTCGCTACACCTGAATTTCAACATAAGAATTACGAATTATATTAAAATTCTAGCAATGGGTTCACAATTAAACGATTCAATGAACGTATTAAAATTATCTTTTCAGAATACCTAATGGGTTCATACACAAATAACTGATCAATAACAAAAATTCGATTATCCATACACAACCCAAATCCATATGTCTAGGATAATACAATCACTTTAATAGGAAAGAAAGAAACAACTAAAATATGAAATACACTTAACACGGATCATCAACGTCGATATCACCTCCAAAATATTATTAGGATGTCTTGTCCTCTATGAGTCTCTCATGAAAAATGCTTCAGCCTATGTTAATATGACTACCAAAGACCCCTAGTTGCTCTTTTCACTGCACCTCCCTTTGTTTTTACCACATGCTCTCTATTCTCAATTTGCTATTGTTCACTGATGTGACCAATAAACATCTAATCCATCCACAATGTTTTAACACCCTTGTTACTATGCATTTTTATGTAAAACTCATGGCTACATTTAATGGATAGGTTAAACGCAGATGTGTCTACATTTAACGCAAATGTCTGCGTTGAACACGGACGTTATCTGGGTTTTTCTCTTTGATCCACTTTACAACGTTGCATTTTCTTCATATGTTGATGTCTTGTTATTTTACTCCTTGGTTGTCCACCTTTCATCATCCAGCCATGACTCTATTAAATTCACATTCAACCATGCAAAAACATGCACCATGAGTGTTGATTTCTAGCAGCCCTCTTCTATAGGTTTTATTCCTTATCCCACTCTTTTATTCTTTATCTTGTCTTCTCTTGCTTTAATTTTTTTCTTCTTGCTCCATAAAGACAATTGAAAATTAATCTTTGAAAAATGATTCAAATATTATGATTTTGACTCACTTTAATTTTTTTTCTTTCTTATTCTGCCTAAAATCACATATGAGTCAAAGTAAGTGTCTTAAGTAATTTCATGTCAATAATCACTAAGTGTTATTGAATAATTTCATAATCAATTAAGCATCTATCAATTTATAATTTAATTATCAAGTTACTAAGTCTTTACTAATGCAATATAGACCTATAGTGGTCTCATGTTGGTGATAATTTTTACAAAAATTCTAATATTTTGTGCTTAAAAAAAAGACTTAGGCTTTCTATGTTATGCATTCATGATTCCTTGCTTCATACTGCATCATTTTGTTCCTAGCTACTCCTTGCTTCTGCATTGTGTTTCATCTATTGTTTTCTCCTCCTGTATTGCATTTTTTTCATCTTGCAATGTTATTTTTGTCTTTTTTTTTAGTTGTCTATCTTCATTCACTATTCTTTGCATTTTTTCCTTCTTTTAATTTCCTTCTTATCTTTTAATTTCTTCTTCTTACTTCTTAAAAATAAGTGAAAATTAATCTTTGAAAAATGATCCAAATATCATGCTTTCGACTCACTTTAACTTTTTTGCTTTCGAATTATGCCTAAAATCACATATGAGTCAAAGTAAATATCTTAAACAATTTTATGTCAATAATCACTAAGTGTTATTGAATAATTTTATAATCAATTAAGCACCTATCAATTTATAATTTAATTATCAAGTTACTAAGTCATTACTAGTGTAATATAGAACTATAATGGTCTCATGTTGGTGATAATTTCTTACAAAAATTCTAAGATTTTGTGCTTAAAAAAAGAAAGAAGGATAGGGGATGAGAGAGAGAAGTTATAAAAAGCCAGTCTAAAACATCATGGGATAAGAAATGAGCAAATTTGGAGACAAATAAGCGGATTCCATCAAGATTCAACTAAAGGACTTGAAGATTTTAATAATCCATGATAATGACTTGTTTTATCTAATTTTCTTTCATGATTGTTATTAGATTTCTTAATGACTTGTTTTTATATAATTTTCTTTGTTGATCATTATTCGATTTCTTTACCTTTGTATGAACCAAATTAAAATAGATCTAAATGGGATAAATTCCCAAACATTGTATTTGGATTGATTCTTTGATTAGTGAACGACCTAATCCTTTTGGTGAATTATTTCTTATATTTGAATTGAGATTTTCTAACATTTTCATTCAATTATAGATTTCATACATAGGGATTGAGAAATCATATGTATAAATACGCTATAAATTGAATGATAAGAGTTTTATGAAATCATAGACATAAGACTACATAGATATTTTTTGTATTAAGAATCAAATATATCAAATAAAATTTATTGAACTAGTTAATATGTTATTAGGGCTTTTGATTAGAAAGAGATCTCAATTAGTTGAATCTCCTGAAAAAGATATGGGTGTAACTTTACAATTTACAATTTCTACTTGTTTAAGAAACTAGAGTTAATCATTGGATTAAGATAAATTTAGGCACAAAAAAGATTGAAGGAGGATTATTTATCTATATGTTGATTGTTAATTGATTAGTTCATTCTTTGTCTACTGCTTTGACTTGTTATTTAGATTAGTAACTTTAGTTTCTTAGTCATTCTTTTAAATTCAATCATCCATTTTGTTAGATTAAATAATGGAAAGATAGTTAGTATCAGTATTTATATTCCTCACAATATCAACACTCGTATTCATTACATTATACTATAAGAATAATAGGTACACTTGCCTAGTGATCTTTAGTACTGTTTTAGTTTAAATATATCACATCACCCAAGAATCATAGTCAAAACAACAAAACAATAGACAAAAATAAGGAAAATATGGTAGAAATAATTTTAAATGAAAATCCTAATTTTGTTAATAACTTGATTCATTCAAATGATATTTAGATCTTAATTCTTAAATGAAAATAACCTTAGATTGGCCTTCTAAGGGTTTTTGGACATTTGATGGCTAGCCTTAACTTTTAAGGAGATAATGACATGTCTAAAGTGTAAATTCTCCAAAAGTCCCACAATATTATGGCTTTTGTGTTTTATATAGGTTTTCACACCTTTGAACATGGTTTAGGCCATAATCATGGCTCAGGCCATAGACATACTATTTCCTCTTAGTGGGAGACGTAGTATCTAACATGCTCATATCCCCAAACTATGGATCTTTCTATTTCTTTTGTGACTAGGATACAATCTCTGGCAAAGACATTACTCAATCCATATTACTTTATAAATATTTTTCAATGCTATACATTCTCTCTCTAAGATATGTCCTAGTTTAGGTCTCTTATTTCACATAATCCATATAAGACATAAGCTAGTACATAAACATAAGATTGATTGTATTCCTCTGAGAATTGTGATTTTCTCCATATTTTAAAAAATCCTAATTCTTTAAAAAAAGAAATCAAAACATACGTAAAAAAAGAAATATGATGTGGAAATCATATAAAATAATAAGAAAATATGTGCATGAAAGTTTCTTGGTTTTGCTTATAATTGGCCTAATGAGTTGTCAACTTGAAAAGAAAGAAAAGTGATGGAGTATGATCCAACCTTGAAGACTAAGATAATAGTTTAGTTTCATAAGAGTTCAATAAGAGGCCATATTGGATTATTAGGAATTTATAAAAGGGTGCAAGCCTTACTTTCATTGAAATAATATAAAAAAATGATGTAAGGGAATTTAGTAAGTGGAAACGTAATTAGATGTTAAATATCGACACATGGTACCTTAATTACTCAATCTCACTTGGTACCCTAGTATTACTTTAGTACCTAGTTATCTGCATAGGATATCCTCAAGACTATTGATATCCTAGAACTACTTTAGTACCTAACCATTGGTACAAGACATCCCAGGAACTCAAGATGCCCCGGTACCTACTACATAGATAGGTACCTAGCCATCGCTTACTCATATCTGAACAACTTATTAATTTATGGTCATCAAATGTCACCTATCCTAGGCAAGTCACCGATTCTCGAATTTCACCAATTATTTACAACATATTATCAGTCAATCTTTATTTAATTAACACATTTTCCACCCAATTAATAAGCAATACACCTTATAAAACATAACAAAATATAAAAGTGAAACACCTTTTATTTAATTAATTATTTGTTGAATAAAATAAACATAATTCATGCATGTAACTATTAATCATTAAATTTGGACTATTAATTAGTTGAGTTCGAATTTAATAATTAATTCAAAACATCATTTGCCAAAAATAATTTCTTAATAACAAACCGGTACGTTATTCTAATAGTACAGTTTAAGGTTATCCTTACCTCAATTTCAGACTCAACTAATTGACAGTCCAAATTACTCTTTAATTGGACCTTCAAACCTAGAAATTACAAAATTATATTAGATTAATTTAAAAAAATTTCCAATCCAATTACACTCAATAATCCAACATTATTTCCTTTTTCTCTTTATTCTTAATTATAAAAATAATATCCTTACTAACTTAACCACTATAATTACTAAAATACCCTTAACTAATTACTAAAATTTCAAATTTATCCTTAACTATTTGCATTTCCTACTTTGCCTCTTAATGCAACTTAAATTTTTCAAAAATTTCATCATCTTGACCCTCTCCTCTTCTCCTATCTCCTCTTCTTTTCTCATTTTCTAACCACTTTTTCTCTAATTTTTTTATCTCTTTCTATGACTTTAATTTGTCTCAAACAACCACAACATGTATTCCAACTATAAACTAGTGTAGAATGATCAAAAATCACAATAAGACACAAAATAGCAACTGAAAATTTACCTATATTTTAACAGATTGTGAGATTGTTAACTTCCCCAGTTTCCTCTCATTTGGTGGAAAACAAACGCAATGAAGAAACCTACAAGAGAAGTTTCACATGCAAGAGAAAGAGGGAATTTTAACACTCTTACCAAGTGAAAATAATTTAGAGAAAAGATGAAGAAAGAAGCTGAATTCATTGGTGCTCACAATTTTTTTCCAGATGTTGATTTTTATGTGTTTAATAATTTATAGGCTTTGTTAATGACATAGTGGGCTGCTTTATTTGCTTTGTGGGCTTTACGGTGTGTCCGATGCTCAACTGCACAAGAATAGCTTGATCACTTTTATAGATGCTGCTACTGCTACTCCACGACCTTATTCAAATTTTTTTTGGAATCCATTGTACTACTACAGACACAACAAAGGAAACCAAAACTTGTTTACCATGGTTTTTAACACACTAGTATATTACATTTGGCATGAAAGGAATAACAAAATTTCCTGCAATGAATTCACTAATACGAAATCTAGTTTGAGGAATTTGACAACCAAAATTAGAGCATATGCTATTGCATGCAACTTGCTTGCTATTATGTCCCTAGGAATGCGTATTACATGGTGTTTATGAATAGTCCATTTCCCTTGGTCACTTTTATGGATTTGTTAGAATTGATTTACTTTTGGATGTCATGTAACTTTAAGATCCATTTTTTTTACACCCTGTTTGGAATGTAGGGAATTGAATTCAATTCCTTTGTTTGGAACTAAAAAATATAGACGAATTGAATTCATACGTGGGTTTAAAACCCACCTCCTTTGTAAGTTCAATTCACGCTATCATTCACGTGAATTGAACTCCTTTGGCTGCTATGCTTCTTTTTTAACACCGAAACTTAATAATACCCAAAGGCAATAACCCTATCACAATAGACCCAATAATACCTAAAGACAATAACTCTATCACAACAGATGACGCCACTCTTCTCCCAAGCAGACCCACGCACCAACAGACTCCACTGTTCTCCCAATAGCAGACGACGCAACAGTACCCTTTCTTTCAGCCACGCAATAACACCTCTACTTCCTTTTCCTATCTCTCAATTTTACTCTATCTATTGGAGATATTATTCTTTGCTTCAGCTTTAGCAACATATTCTTCTGTCTTCCAACTCTTTTCATTTTCAGATTGATGATTATGTTATTTGTCCGTAATGTCAATTGGGTTATTACTCCATCCATGTATATAACGTTAACATTCCTTAGTACGTTGAGTCTCAATATGGTAGCTTTCTGTGAATAATGATATCATTTGAGTCTAAATGTATCAGTGATATCTGTGAATTGATAAACCAAAACTGTGGTTATGAAATGTTTATTGGAATTGGCCCTCATGGGATAATAAGATTGATCCATTTTTCATACCTATCAAGTGCCTAGAAGATGGCTAGTTAGAAATTGATTAACTATGAAATGGGAGAAATTGTGCATGCATTTGGAAGGCATGTATTAAACGAAAATGTTAATTCTAGGAATGTGTGATGAGATGTATTGGACGAACTTTTTAGTTGAATGAATGTGCAAGGGCATGCATCGGAGAAAACTTTTGCATAATTGTGGAATGGCGTGTTCTGGGGACAATAATCACCCTAATTTTGCTTTTAAAATTGGTATAAAGAAAACCTTTGATTTTATCTTAATCAGATTTCTCCAACTCATGGTCCAAACCAGTATATGCATTATACAAAAAAAATTCAATACTTATAGAAGTGATCAATCTTTCTAGATGATTATTATGATAAATACCATTCTCTTATATATTTATGCAATTCTTGGTTTCATTGAAAATTTGAAGCTATCTTGTTCCCTCTCTCTTTTTGAAGATGTGAACATATCATAGGAGTAGGAACTGATATGTCAATATTTTTTTTACTTATGTTGTGACGATAAATAAAATTTAAATGCAGGCAATATGAGAGGATTTGAAAGAAATGCTCTACCTGCTATGGTAGCTTATGCTTGTTATTTGGTTTGTTTGAGACATATATATCAATATATGTGTCGAGCTAATAGACAATTAGTGCATCCAAAAAAAGGTCATAGACAAATTGTACGTCAAGATTTACTAACTGCAATAGAGACACGTTATAATGCACGTAGCATTACGCATGAGTTATGATGCATTTATTCGTTTATGTTCAATTTTTCGTAGGAGGGGACTGTTGAGAGATAACCAGTGTAGTTTGGTTGAGGAACAAGTTGGAACATTTTTACATATTTTAAGTGGTAGAGCTAGCACTCATTCACAAAGTTTCTTTTTTTGACGATCTACTGAAACAATTAATCGTCACTTCCACCAAGTACTCAGAGCAATAATTAACTTCAAGGATCAATTTTTAGTTCAACCAAATGGTTTAGTTGTCCCTCCCGAAATAATCAATAGTAAAGGAAGATTTTATTCATATTTTCAGGTATTTTTTAAAAACAATTTATATACAAAAACATACTTTTTATTAATAAAAAATTTCTAATACATTTTATGAATTTTTTAGAATTGTATTGGTGCTCTTGATGGAACACATATCAAAGTAAAAGTTTCAAAGGAAAATATATCAAGGTACAGAGGAAGGAAGAGTTATCCTACAATGAATGTCTTGGTTGTATGCACTTTTCACTTGAAATTTACATATGTCTTACTTGGATGGGAAGGTTCAGCCTAAGATTCAAGAAGTTTAGATAATGCATTAGCTAGAGAAGATAAGCTCATTGTTCCTCAAGGTATCTTTTAGTTGAAGATTATTAGATTCCATATTATATATAAAAAGTGTTATTGTCAATAAGCATCTAGTAAATGGTTTTACTTTTATTTATAGGTAAATTCTTTTTAGTTTATGCTGGATATATGTTGAGGTCTGGATTTATTGTTCCTTATAGAAGCACTCAATATCATTTAAAAGAGTATTCTCGGCAAACTCCAACTAATGCAAAAGAGTTATTCAACTTGAGAAATGCTTCATTACGTAATGTAATTGAAAGGGCATTCGGTGTTTTGAAGTGTAGATTTCCCATTTTATCTGAGATGTCAAGATATGATGTGAACACATTATCTGAAATTATGTTAACTTGTTGTATTTTACATAACTTTTTGATACAATATGATTCGGATGAAGAACTTGTTGCAGGAGTTGATAGAGAGTTATTGAATAGTGATAATGAGGATGGTAATGTCTTTGGAGGGATTGCTAGGAATAAAGATGGTAGAATAGGAGAAATAATAAGAAATACTATCGTTGCACATATGTGGAATGATTACATTTGTCAACATTGATTTGTTGAAAATTTTGTCATTACATTATGTAACTTTATTTATGTTTTTTCCTCTTTTTGTTACCGCCACTTGTAAACATGATTGTTCGTCCTTTGAATGTTATTGTCTTTAACAATTTTATGCTTATTATGTTGTTGAGAAAAGTAAGAGTTAATAACAGAATAAAATGGTTTGTGTTGGATTGTGTTTGGAAAAAATAGGTGACGATGGATTTAGAGGTGAATTATGATGAAAAAAATTGATGGATATTTTAGGTGGAATTATAAAATAGATAAGTGCATGTTTCAAGTTCTTAGGGAGCAAAAAAATAAAGACCAAAAGGAGGATAGAAATTTTAGTGCTAATGCATATAGAGAGGTAATAAAGGAAATTAATGAAAAGTTTGGAGTTAAGATTAATCGGAACAAAATTGTAAATCGGTTGAGAACTTTAAGAGAAGAAGTGCATTTGGCAATATTTCTTGATAGCAAAAGAGGAATTGGATGGAATGATGTTACCAAGACATTTGAAACGGTTCCAGAGGTGTGGTAAAGTCTGATACAGGTATTTTATTTAATACTTATATAGTTAAAAATTTTTATTTGTATTATTTTTTTATGCATGAAGTTTGTTGACATAGTTTCTTGTATTTTGATTGATAGGTTAACGAAA
>JANTNU010000008.1:17807650-17818781 GCA_024752395.1 Erythroxylum havanense
AGGGCTCTCATATCCCTAATGTGAGCGGGCAGTAGTGCATACCCTGAGGGCTCTCCTACTTGCCAAAAATGCGATTACTGTGAAATGTGCTCGAATCGGGACAGTATTGACGCTCAGTCACAACCCTGGCATAAAATGAGAATTGGCATACATTATGCATCTGATTGTATTGTGAAAAATTGAGAATGTGTGTTTTATGTGACAACTTGCGCAGTGACATGTCTGAATTATGTTATAGTGAAAATGTGTAAATTGTTTTATAGCGTTCCGAATGTGCTATTATGACTATTGTGATATATTGTGTGTATATGCATGAGTTGGGTGAACCATCGATGATGGTTTCTCACTGAGTTCGCAAACTCACCCAACATTGCAAATATTTTTCAGGATAGCGTTAGTTGATTCCTAGCTCCCGTGATAGATTTTTCCTGCCGTGTGAGTTCGTGGGCAAGAGAAGCGATGGCACACAGGTCGGTCAGCTGGGTCGATTTTTGGGATGACTTAGTATAGATTTTTGTATCAGTTTCCTTTTTGAGATATTGTATTGAGACTGTAGGGGACTGATAGACTTGTCTATATTTCCGTTAGTGATGTGAAATGAAAGATTTTGTGGTTTTAAAATTTAGTGATTTGAATAATTTGGTTTAATTATATAGATGTCATGCGAGTATTTAGCGATTATTTTTTATAGTAGCACTTCCTTGCTGTGGGATATGCGTCGGAACGACTTACGAGCTTCTCGGTGCGTACCTTATGGTAAGGGGCGCTACATTAGGTGCTATCAGAGCATGGTTTGGCATCTTTTGGGCATAGAGTATTTTAGGCTTGAATTTCAGTGAGAAAAGTAGAAATTGATCAGATTTTTGTTTGTTATAGGTCATCCGTCCTTGGAGATCAAGTGGATCAACCAGCTGACCTAGGATCCGTGGGAGCTAGTAGAGAGTCTTCTATGCCTCATTCTTTGGAGCTACCTCCTAGAGTTCCCGTAAGACGGGAGAGGAGGTATGATAGACTGCGCAAGCAAGGAGCTGTTGATTTCTATGGCAGCACAGACCCTGCTGAGACTGAGGGATGGTTGGAGAGGACAGAGAGAGTCCTCAATCAGATGGACTGCGACTCTGAGGAGCGCTTTGACTATGCAGTGTCCTTGCTTCAGGGTCCGGCTTACCAGTGGTGGAAGACTGTTCCGGGCAGTTCCACCAGGCCCTGCATGTTGACATGGGATGATTTTCTGAGAGCCTTTCGGGACAATTATATGCCCAAGGTTTATTTAGAGATGAAGATGCAGGAGTTCCTTGAGTTGAGGCAGGGTGCTATGACAGTGGCTGAGTATGAGGTTCGGTTCAATGAACTGATGGGGTATGCTAGTGTTCTGATTGCTACTGAGGCCGACAGGTGCAGGAGGTTTGAGGGCGGACTCAATCTGGAGATCCGTACCCGGTTAGCCCGGTCTGATATGGGCACATTTGTTGAGCTGAGAGCTGCAGCAGTGAGAGTCGAGCAGCTTCTGAGACAGAGCCAAGTTGAGTCTAGTCAGGGCCCCAGTGGTAAGAGACCGAGTGGCAGTCAGGGTAGTGAGAGTAGAGGATTCAGTAAGCGCCAGACCAGGACCTTCAGGTCGTCTGGAGGGGGTAGACAGTCCAGATTTGGGCAAAGAGACAGATTTTCTCAGTCTGGTAGTGGCCATAGCGGTGCTAGAGATTCAGGCCAGATTCTCCCGCTGTGTGAGTATTGTGAGAGGAGACACAGTGGGGAGTGCTGGAGATTTATCGGAGCATGTCTCAAGTGTGGCTCCATGGACCATCAGCTCCGGGAATGTCCTTATACTGTGGAGGCCCAGTCCGCTATGACTGGTAGATCAGGCAGTCATACCACGGTGCAGTAGAGCCGTGGAGGTGGATCGGGATTTAGGGGTCGAGGCCGAGCTGAGGGGTCCGTAGTGAGGACCGAGGGACCGAGCAGCAGACAGCAGTCCCATGCTAGAGTCTATGCTATGACTCGGCAGGAGGCTCAGGAGTCCCCAGATGTTGTTGCGGGTATACTTCTGATTTCTGGCTTTGAAGCATATACATTGATGGATCCTGGATCCATTCATTCATTCATTGCACCGCATGTGGCATGTAGACTACATTGTGATAGGGAGAGATTATGGTATGGGTTAGAGGTGAGTACACCTCTAGGTAGTACGACAGTTTTGGGAGAGGTCTGCAAGGGGTGTCCAATAGTGATTGATCAGGCAGAGTTGAGTGCAGACCTGATAGTGTTGCCTCTGAGAGAGATAGATGTGATTTTGGGGATGGACTGGCTTACTGCGCATAGGGCTGTTATGGATTGTTATACCAAGGAGGTCGTGTTAGAATCTCCTGGTCAGCCTAGAGTTGTTTTTCGAGGTGTTAGTCAGGCAGTGCCAGCTAGGATGATTTCCTTTATGAGTGCCTTGAGGTTGTTGCAGGGAGGTTGTGAGGCGTATTTGGCTCATGTGGTGGACACCAGGATTGAGCAGAGGTTGCAGGATACTCCCGTGATTAGGGAATTTCCGGATGTGTTTTCCAATGAGTTACCGGGTTTGCCGCCGGATCGAGAGACGGAGTTTGGAATTGACCTCGTTCCAGGTACCGCTCCTATATCTATACCTCTATATAGGATGGCACCGGTGGAACTGAGGGAGCTTAAGGCTCAGTTGCAGGAGCTTCTGGATAAGGGATTTATCAGGCTGAGTGTTTCGCCGTGGGGAGCTCCGGTGTTGTTTGTGAAGAAGAAGGACGAGACTTTTAGGTTGTGCATCGATTATAGGCAACTGAATCGGGTAACAGTCAAGAATAAGTTTTCCCCATTTCCTAGTTTATGTTAATCTATGGATATAACAAATTCCTCAAGCTCAACATATGGATGAAGTTATAAGAATGTTACTTGTTATTTGCCAAATTTTTTTGTTATTAAGTTAGAATTTATCAATCCATTTGATCCAAAGGGCTCCCTTATCAATATACAGCTCTAAATCTTTTTACTCAATAGGAATTTTTTCATATGAGATATAGAATAATCCCTAAACCCCCTTTCTTCTTAGGAGTAGTTATTTCCTCCCATTTGACTTTTACACCCTCGAATTTTCTACTTTCCTAGACCAAGGAAGGCTTTGATGATTTTATCAATATCCTTGATGACCCTCTTTGGCAATAAAAAGTGTGTAGTCCAATGCACATGCAAGCTCTTGAGGAATAAATTGATTTGAGTAAGCCTAGCTACAATGGATAAAAACATGTTTAGCCATGCATTAATTATGGATTTGTATGCTTCAATGAGAAGAATACAATCATAAAATTTTGGTTTAGTAAAAGTAATAAGGATACCAAGGTATTTAAAATGAGGGGTATGAATTCCAAATCCTAAGGTTATACTTGAAACAACTTGGTTGCTCACATCAAAAGAGATAAACATTTTACTCTTATTAGCATTAACTTTCAAACCTGACCAATCTGCAAATAATTTCAAAATGTTCAACAAGATTTTATTGAATTGAACGTAAGCCCCACTTAATAGCTTAAGGTCATAAGCAAACGTCAAGGGCGTGATCTATTGGAATCTACCATTGCATGTAATAGGCTTGTTAAGCATTCTGGAAAGCCCTTCCATCACTAGGGTAAATAGGTAAAGGGATAGGGGATCCCTTTTTCTAATTTCCCTAGTATTCATGAAGGATTAAGTAGGACCTCCATTTAACATGGATGTTGAAGGAAGAAGTTGTGATGCATATCATAATTCACTTAACAAATTGATATGGAAAACCAAGAGCAACAAAGCAGGATTGAATGAAGCTCCATCTAATGGTGTCAAAATCTTTGTAGAAATCAATTTTGATCTGGAGCATCTTATTCATTGTTTAGATAGAATGAGATCCTGACCTCCATTCATTTTTTACATACACAATTTTTTCTAGTTAATCTTGGCTTTAGTAGAGTCCATTCTATAACCTATCCATAAGAAGTTTTCAAAAGAACGTCAATTTGCTTAACTATTTTTATTGGAAAAAAGATTTCTATTATTCCAGTTATCTTTCTCTGCATAAGATTGAAAAGTGGTAGGTAGTCATCACAGTAAGTCTAATTGTTGTAATACAGAACCTAAAATATTAAAAAGACAGCAAATCTAATTTGAATCCAATATAATGAGGGTGTTAATTGTTCCAATGTTACCTGCAAATACAAACACTCAACTTTTACTAGGATTAATCTTGAGTGGTGATAATTTTTTGAATTGTTGTAAAGAATATAAAAGTTTTTAATTGAAAAGATGTTTGTTTGTAGAATAGAAGAAAATTATTTACAAAGAAAATGTTAAACAGTTTCAATTTATGAATGGAAACATCTTTAAAAATGGTTGAGAGAGAGAGAGCCACTTCTCTTCGCCTTTAAAAACATGGATAAGTTTTTCATTAATGGAAATGTTGAAGAAAGTGGTGGTGATACATTAAGCCTACCAATTAAGAAAAAGAAGAGGAAGCCTGAAGGATATCAAGTCATTAATTATAAAATTTTGATTCACTGAGTAAAATGTTTTTTGGAAGTAAATGTTTAGAAAACTATAGATGTTGGGCAACCTTTAAGGTAGTTTTTTAAAAATTTGATGTGTCTATGGATGAAGGTTCTTTGAGAAGAACATCTTTAGCACCTCCTTTAAGTCTGTCTACATGCAACTTCAAAATTAATACTCCTTCTTATTTAAAATAAAAGTCATTTTAGAGAGATTTTAATTATTCAAAATAAGTGTCGTACGTAATTTTTTATGCATGATTATAATTTTACTTCCAAAATTACTCTTTAATTTCTCTCACATCCTAATTACACAAATTGTATTTTCAAGATACTTCAACATACAATTAATAAAGGTATATCAAATATTTCATTAACTTTCTTAATAAGTATGCATTTCTCTAAAATGACATTTATTTTAAATAAGAGGGAGTATATTGCAACAAGATATTAGTCTTTACATAAAAGAAGTTAATCAGATTAGGCACTTTTAAGAGACCAATTTCTTGAGAAGTTTGCCTTCCTACCAGGTTGAAACTAACTTTTAAGAAATTCATGAAATTATAATAGGTGTTTGATCAAAGTAGAGAAATGTTAATTACAAGCTCAAAACAGTATTTTAAACCAAAGAAGCATCTTGTTACAAAATATGGCAGAGTGGCCTTGTGGCAAAAATTGGCTTTCATAGATTCAATGCGTCACATTCTATCAGCAACGTACTTGGCCAGCAAGTTAGCAGGTTTAACAGGGTCAAAATTTTCCATTCCGCTGCACTTGATCTTGATTCGAGCAAGGTAATCAGCAGCTATCCAGGCAAAACTTAACCTCGCAGCACTGTCAGCACCATCTGAATCTTGTAGCTCGAGTGACTTCCTCACCCACTGGGGATGGTAGGTTACCTGGTACCATGCTGATGCTTTCTGCTCATAAAGCAAGTTCTTCTCATCATCACTTATGTTATCTAAATCAACGTCCAATTTCTCAAACACTGCCCTAAATTCTTTCTTCAGTGCAGTATATGAATGTTTGATCTTCTCCTTAAGTTCCCCTTGCTTCCTGCTGTTATATTTTGGCATAGACCAAATGTGTCCTGTTACAACCTCTTCTTCCCTCTTTACTTTATACTGTCCTAGAAGACCATTCAACTGTCCATCATAAGAGCACTTCTTATCCCACGCATCAATAATAAAATCAGCAGATCCCGGAAGTTCAAGATTTTTGTCATAAGGAATATCACCAGGAACAAAATTAAGGTCCGAAGAAGTAGCCACATCTTCATCATAAGCATCTCTAATATGGCGATACAGTCTTCCCAGAATTTTAGTTGACTTGTACGACTGATTTTCATCTTTCCCCATGAAATCTGGATATAATTTTGGTTTCAAGTCTGAAGGCATTTTAACTAGCTTCCCAGTCTTGGGAAAATCAACAGCTGTGGCTGCTAACTCTGCTAGGGTCAGACATTTCTGGTCCAAAGCCCCATAATCACTAGAGTCAGCATGAACCACATGTGCATTGCATATTGCTCCCAAGTGCTCATTCGTCATGTTTTTGGCAAAGAAATCTATGATGTCCTGTGCATGAAACAAATGCAAAAGTAAGAAAGTTGAAACTTGCAATTCTAAAGGCTGAACTAGGGCGTGAATCCTCAGCAGAACATTTCAAACCAAAGTCGCTACTGATATGCTGTTCTACATTCCAAATCATAAGACACGACTAATAATCTTAATCCTTTTTGACGCCACATCACATTAGCTCTACTCTTAAGACTTCTGCTCATCTCAGTTTATCCAATACTTTGAAGGAAATATAATAAACGAAAATGGGAAAAATAAATCCTTAATGTATATACCTATGAACAATTAACATTCTCAACAGTTCAACCCAGCCCTAAGCAATAATCAATTAAACAATTTAACTCTTATTTGAGTAGACTAAGAGCTTCTCTGCACCCAAAAAGAAAAAGTATGTAAAAACCCTGAGGATTGACTTCAAGCAACTTAAAGATCTGCTCAAAAGTTCACTCCAATATATTTATCAAGATAACTTCTAGGACTAATTAAACCATGGAATAAATCCAATTGCAAACCTAAAGAAATTAAACTGTTCATAGTTAACTTTCAGATAGAATATAAGGAAATCAGATAACTACCTTTTGAATAACCGGGCGGGGTTGCTTCTTAGCTTCTGTAGCATCATATTGCATGGGAATCCAGCTCCTTTTACTTGGAGGAATAAGGTTTCCATCCCAGGTAACGAAGTATAAATCCCCATCAAGGTCACTTCCTGAAGCTTCATTGGTATGTGGCCTGTCACCCTTTTGAGGGAAAACAAGACAATCATACAAATGGTGTAGTTCAGGAAAATCAACTGCTTCCAGAATCCTTATGTCCCCTGGGTGAAGGCAAGGATTCTTGGCAATCACCACAGTGCCAGTAATTACTTCCATATTTTTCTTTATCTCACTGAACCTTGATCCATGCTTGTAGAAACAGTTCTCTAAAGATGGGTTGGATACTTGGATAAAGCATTGCCCATGTTCAAGCACCCCCAACTCATCCAAGCAGCCCATCAACCATCTCCCTGCAGAAACAAAGATCCTAGCTTTTTCTCTCAGGCCCCAAAGCTGAGCAGCTCTAATGCAAGTAAGCATGCCTCGTAAATGAGGCTCCATTTGAGGCTTGAAACCTGCACTCAACATGATTGCAGCAGTATTGCCTTGCTCAGCGCAAGATGCAGTCAGGACATCAAAGGCCATGTCTGTATCAAGCAGCATTCGATTTAGTTTGGAAACCATTGAATCCTGCATCTTCCAGAATATTTCGTCGGGAACTTTCAAGGTTGAAAGCAATGTTATAATCTGCCTATTTAAGAAACCAGGCTGAAATCTAGTCCACGAGCAGATTTCTAAGGTGGTATGCTTGGACTGGAACTTATCCATGCTATCCCTTAGAGATAAGCGGATCCCGTCACCTTTGGAAGGCCAACATGCAACAACCCCTTTGTAACCAGCATATCTGATCTGGTAAGCACTAGGTAGACTTATCTCTAATTTCAGTTTCTCAGCAACTTCCCTGCAAAGATCTGGGGTAATCTTACCAATACCATCAGAGAAAACATACGTATTTCTCTTAATATCAGGCAGATCAGTATTCACCTCATCTATGGGAACCTCTACAGTTGCATAAGTAGAGGAGAAGCACTGGCCCATCCTGGCAGCACATTTGGCAACATTCCTGTTGTCAAATTTCCCCATCCAATTTTTTATATCGAGGACACTAATCTTCCCATCTTCAGCAAAAAACCATGCAGAACGATCCCTTAATTGATTGGATGAGAAGGCCAGAAACGAGTACCTCCGACCGCATAAATAAAATCCTTCATGTAAAATACTTGTCACTCTTTTGAAGATTCTCGTTTTTTGAGGGAAGGAGTTAGAGATTATATCTTGCACAATTGGCGCTACATAATAAGTAAGAGCATTTGAATTGATAGTCTGCAAGCCCTCATCCATGAATGTAACTCTTAAAAAACGGTCCGAAACATCTCTATATTTTCTCAGCACTCTATTGGACAGTTCAACTTCAGGTGGGAGGCAATACGCTTTAGTTGGAGTAATGACCAACCTTCTGATCTCTACAATATCATCCAACCTTTTGCATCTCTTTACAAGCCCAGGGTTCTTAAGTATCCATTCCTGAACAAGTTTCAATCTCTTGCAAGCATCAAAAACTGGGCGCCTATAAGAACAGATGTGCTTGAGTGCAGTCACATTGACTTCGGTAGACTGTTCCCTCAATAAATCAAAGAAATTACCTGAGAGTTGATATTGATTGAATATTCCCTTATGCATGACAGCATTCACCAGGAAAATTACCTCAAAAGCTATCCTTTCTTTGTAATGAATACAAAAGAATGGATCTGTCATGAGCATCCCAAAGTCAGGTTCATCCTTGACCCTTAGTGGTTGTTTTACAATCTCCTCCTGCACCCTTCGCTGTCTAAGATAATCCAAAGCTTTTTTTAACTTTGCACCATGGCGAGGTGGGATTGAAACTCTATAAGAATTACACCGACCAATGGCCCCACTAGGGGTGAAATCTGTTGTTCGGATCCAAGGATCATCATCATCCAACAAGTCAAATGGAGCCAATATTTTTATGTCATCATCAGCAGTCCTATAGGACACCCCGGGGGCTGATGCAAGCTGTAAAAGAACAACTAGACAAGACAATTCTCTATACTGCTTGATCTCCATGATCTCTCTCACCAAGAACTCTACTTTGAAATCGCATTTTACCACTGCATTTGCCTTTTGGTTTTTCAAGGAAAAGGCTGTATCCCTCGTGAAACAAAACTTGCATGTCCCATCAAAAGGATCTATGAGAAAATCAACCCCAGAAGGAGGTCCTCTCCAACCAACCCAAAACTCATCACGACTGATCAATGTTCCAATTTCCAGACATACATCAGACAGCTTGAAGGGAGTAGTTTTCCTCCTCCTCTGATTCAACGTAAATGGATTTTCAGGCCCAAGACTAACCTTTAATGGCTTGCCATCAAAGAAAAGCTTACAGCGGCCTGCAGCATCCTTAGCCCAAGCTGCTGTTTGAGGCGAGGCAAAATGAACAAATGCATGAGGCTCAACCCTCTTGTAGTCATCAGTCCTTACAATATCGGTCATGTTAATGATCTCAAAATTTGGGTAGGACTCAGGAGGGGTCCAGGAAGTCTTGAATCTACACCGCCACACAAGTCCAACCTCCTTCTCTAAGTATTCCATTAGTTCTTTTGCACTAACTTGAGAATCAAATCCACCAAAACTAACTTGAGTCACAACAATGTCCTTGACATTACCCTCTTCCTCCATTCTCTTCATGTAAATCTGAATTCCAGTGGCAAAAGGTTATAGATAAGCAAATGCATCAAAATAATGGTTGACAAAAATTATGTGAAGTCCAGCAACCCCTTACTTGGACTCCAACTTGTTTCTTGTAAAAAGGATGCACAAAAGAAAACAAAGAGCAAGCAAGACTGAAAAGAAAAGAAAACAGAATGGTATTATTGATGGTTCTATTATCATTCAAAAACTGGAAGAATATCATAAAACATCAAATTTTTATGACATCATAAAATATATTTGTCGTTTCCTTAATTTTCATAAAGCATTTAGTACTTGTAACTGCAGTACTAATTACAAGAAAATTTAGTTTGTTTTCAAGAAAAGAATATCAAAACAGACAAAAACGTGACTACACTAAGACTGACCACAAAATGTAGAGATCAACTTCACTTGTTTCATCCTATACTTAAGATGATTATACCCAAAAAAGGAACAGTAAAACTACAATAATTACATAACATCCTATTATGTTTACTTTGTCAAACCTTGCCACCAAAGGGTTGACGTAACGGCAAGAAATTAGTAGCAAAAACTTTTAAGCTCAATCATATGAGAATCTAGGAAAAGAAAAAAAAAAAAAGAAGAAGAAGAAGAACTAGAATGTCACGGTAAGGACTAAGTTTCAAGAAGCTATCATTTAAGTTTATCAAAAAGAGATGTATTTATCAAAAAAGGAAGAAGCTAAGAGTAACAAATACGTAACCTTCGGTACACATGAAACAAAATTTCACATACTTTGGTTCCCCAGACAAAGCTGGATCCGATATCGACTTCCATAATTGTGAAGAAAACATAGGGGTAGACATGCAATTCCAAAAGATTCAAGAACTCACCAAAGAAAAACAACTCATCAAAAGAATGGGATTTTAACACAAACCTCATTGATCAAGAATAGAAGACAAAAACCCAAGATTGCGTTATCCCTTTACGTTCTTAGTAAACAGATATAATATCTGGTACAACCCCATTAAACCCCATTTCTAAGACGCACTCCCGGAATGGGGAAAATTCAATCATTAAAAGAAAAGCCAAATGAACGAACAATCCAAGTGAACTTATCATAATAGTTTCAGATACATTAATCCAGAATCAGAACTAACCTGCTAATGATCAAACTAGAACAGGAACAGTCTTCAAGAATTCCCCTTGAAAGTCAGATGAAAAAAGGAAGAGGAGGTTGTGAGACACAGTTGTAAGGCCCGCACAGATTCATATATAGTTTCTTTAGTAACTTCTGGGATAAGTTGACAGGATGGCTTTACCTTCTCGAGGAAGTCTTATGTGCGTGGGAGAGTGTGTTGCGAGTATTACTTCTCCCTCGTGAGTGCGATTTTCATAGCTTTTCATCAATGTACAAATAAACTTAACCCTTATAAGTTGGTAAAGGCATTTCTTCACTTAAGTACGGTTGCAGGTCGTTTTATGTATATAGACTCATGGTTTTGAAAACCGGTCCGACCGGTGACCGATCAGTGGTCCGGTCCGGTTCATACTCTAAAACCGGTCCTTAATTGGACCGGTGTGAACCGGTCAAAATCGGTCCAATTGATCGGTTTTGACCGGTCGGACCGGTCAGGTTGGACCGGTTCGACAATTTTTTTTATTTTTTTAATTTTTTTTATTTTTTTTATTTTTTTAAAATATTTTTAATATTATATATAATTAAATATAATTATTGCATAATTATTACGTCACACCG
>JANTNU010000008.1:17823625-17839924 GCA_024752395.1 Erythroxylum havanense
GTCTCTACTCTTTCAACCCACTTAATAATATAATTCTAACACTTCATTCTAAATTCTAATTTCAATTCAATACCCCACTCATCCTTGCTAAATTTAAAGATTCAACTAAAAATAATAATAAAACAATTAAAGCAAAATAAAGAATAAATAAATAATTAATTAATTTAAAAAAATTCGGGGCCCAATATAAAGAAATTAGACATTCTTGCCAATATAGTTTTGATTGAGAACAATGAGCAATCTTCTGGTTTGTTAGGAGTTCCACCTACTAGCACTCAACAAGCAATATAAATGGAAAGGAGGAGTTGAACTAGAATGACAAAATGTAAAGGGAGACATAGGAGATCTCACAAGAGGGGCACTCTAAAGGGCTTTAGCCTCTTGACTTTCTTATGGAAAGTCAAAGTAATTGTATCAATAAAGATTTCACATTAAGAAAGAAAAGGAAATTAGGGAGGAAAGGTAAGGGTAAGGCCCAAAATCGCCTCAAAAAATAATATTTATGTCCATGGTAGCTTAGAATATAAGGGTTGAGTTATAAATGATTACCTGAACATTTAAAAACCAATATTGGTAGGATTTTGGTGGAAACAAAATAAAGGAGAGCAACCTTAGAAGGAGCTTATGGCTTTTGAGTAAGTCATGGACCACTAGGAAGAATCATCAATACCATGTCAATGGAAGAATCATTATATATTACAATCCTTATATGATAAAATTGATTAATGTCAGGTATTTTGATCAGCTTATTCATTTGTTAATTAAAGTTTTAACCCACACAAGAACCTTGAACATCATCTTTTTTCTATATTGTAACATTTTCTTTTCAAATAGCTGATATCCAGAATGATTCGAGTAATATACATACCAGAGTGACCCCTCCTTGGCTGATCCTAAGATACCAACAACATTCTTCTCTCACACAAAGCAAAAGAGAAAAGCTTAAGGATTAATCTCTTCAATAACGGATTTAAAGACTGTGTTAATAAAATTAAGCAATATATCTTAAATTTGATGGTAATCAGTTCACTTGTAGCAACAATTAATAAGGAAAATAGCTAATTAGGAGAAAAGTTAGATAGAGCTCAGTAAATGCACTATGTTTAAACCAAATCATACCAAGTAAAGCTCTCTTTAGTAACTCTCCAACTTTAAATCAACTCCTTAGTTGATATCCAAATTGATCAAATCTCTTTTATAACGAATTATGCCTTCAAATTTAATAACTTTTTAGTTAAACTATAAGGCTTTGATGAAGTAGTTAGCAAAGGATGCAACTAAGCATTGAAGGATTTGAAACATTCAAATGTATATGGAAATTGCAAGGTTTCAAAGAGGAATTGAAAATTTTGAATAAGAGGAGATAAAATAGCACAACAAAAAATATACAAGAGAAAAGGTAAGACCTGATCAAAGCTCAAAGTCAAGCAAGCATATCCTGACAATGTAACTCTTAAACTTCTAAAAATGGAAGCTTTTAATAGTTACACATAGACACTAGAAATTCAATCAATTTTATGATAGAGATCGAGGTAACTTATTAACTTACTTCAAGTGGTAATATGCTTATGAACTTCTTTCAAGTGGTAATATGCAAAAAAAAAAAGGTAGAGCCCATATATGTTTTAAAATTATGGTAAATATAACTCATGGACTTCTTTCAAGTGCTAATATGCTCAAAAATTTGAATAGAACCTATATATGTATTATTCCTAAAAAATCTAACTCAGGTAGCTTGTAAGATTATAGATCTATCTTTTATTTTAATGTCATTTGCAAGATTCTTCCTAAAATGCTAGTTAGTAAAATGAAAAGACCTTTAACTCCATCAATCTAAACTAAGGAGCCTTTATTTAAGTTAATACCATAGAGGAAAACATATTTCTTTTATAAGAGTTAATCAATGATTACCATAAGTTCAAAGTTACTAGTAGTTGCTCATTAAAGATTGATATCCATAAAGCATTTGAATTAGCTTGAAGCTTCATTATAAAGGCACTAGAAGCAATAGGATTCCCTTTACTCTTCATTAAATGAATCAAATTGTGCATTACTTCTACTTCTTTCAGCATCTTTTTCAATAAAGAAACCACTTAAATATTCAAAAAATAAAAAGGATTGAGGCAGGGGGATGTTTACTACCTATTCAAAATTTGCATTAAAATCATCTCATGGCTAATAAATAAGATATAAGAAAAGGTAACAACTTCTTTTACCACCACAAATGTAAAAAGATTAAGATCAATCCATTTTCAATTATTGACAATCTTATTTTATTTTCTAGAGCTAATTAAAGTTCCATAAGATTGCACGTGGAGACTTTACAACATTTTAGTGATAATTCTGGCCTTAGAATAAACTTAAAGAAGAATAAATCTTCGTATAATGAAACAATCCCATCCAAGCTAAGTACTTAATAAATATAGTAGGCCTAAAACATAAGAATCCCCCTTTTAAATATCTTCATATCCCAATCACTCCCATAAGACACATTAATAGAGACTATCAACCCCTTTTTGATGTAGTCCAGAGAACAATAAGAACCTTTTATATACCAATAGATTATAATTAATAACATTTGTTCTGAATATCTATGTGCAATAGTGCTCCCACCTTAGCCTACGCTACAACATTTTCAAATTAGAAGGGAGATTAGTGAAAAATTTCTTATAGATATAAGATATAAATAAATCTACAAATGCTAAAGTTAAGTGGACATTAATGAAAATGTTAAAGTTGAAACATATGATGAATCCAAGCATTAAATACATCATTAACAAAGGAAATGCAACTTCTTTCTTGTTTGATAATTGGAATAACCAAGGCCTTTTGTACAATTTTTCAAGCTTTTATAATCATAAGCATTTGTTCAATGTCAAAGTCAAGGAAGTAGTAAAAAGTAGGGCTTTAAGCTGCCGATTGAGGGGATTCTCATCTATAATGGCCAATGTACTAGTTTACTATCCCGATAATGCTAGAGAAGATAGAATCACCTGAATTGCTCATGAATTAGATATAAGTAAAAATAGAACATTGCTAAGATTGTTTAAACCTTCTTCTCTAAGATTATATTGGCTTAAAATAGTTGAGGATCAAAATTGTATCCTAAGAGCAACTTTTCCTATAGATTTTAGTGAAATAAAAAGTTAAAACATGATTAGAGATACTTAAATCAACAACATTTCCATCTCTTTCAATAGGAATAAGAGTCCATAAACACCTATTCTTCAATTGCAACTACTCAGTAGCATTATGGGTTTAGGCAATGCATTAGTGTAACATATTTTTTCACAAAAAATTACTGGGAAAACATCATCAAATGGGATCAAAAAAACAAATATAACAATAAATTAGGCTTGAGCTTTTTAAGATAACTCTAAGTTATCACATCTATATGAATTGTAGGCAAAGAAACTTAAGAAATTTCCAACTTACTTAACTAGACATTGGGAGCTTGATAACAAACTTAAAAATTGGATAATTGAAATTGTTTCAACAAGGGCTAACATATTACAACTAAGTTAAAGATGGTAGAGGAGTGGAATATGCAACATATGGTGATGTTCAAAGCTTCAGGAATTGAAATGTAGTAGATTGAGTGCTCTGAAAGATCACAAACTGCTTTACTATATTATTTTTAGCCTCATTAAGGTGTTGATTTTTTATGATTCAAGTTCCATGATTGTTCACTATTTAAGAGAAGAATCACTTCTTTTTTCCTGTTTAGAGCATTAGCATATGTCTCTTTATGGTTGTTTTCCAATGCTTGGAGGTTATTTTTGCTAACCTACTATCTCTATTATATAATTTGAACGAGAAGGTACTAAAATCCTTTTTTAGACATGAATTCATTCTATTATTATTTTTAAAAATAAAATAAAGATGGTTTTTAGGGAACTTGAGCCATGTCCTATCAGTATTTTCTGAAATCAACCAGCAACATCCATATAGTAGGGAGGAGAAAATAAGTGCTTAAGAAATTATGAAAGAAAGATTGTTGTTGAAACATAAGCAGACCAATATTTAAACTAAGTTAAGAATATAACTCTACTCAATTCATAAACTTGCTCTCCTTGGGTGATAATTTTAACTTTCCTTTATGTTAAGTTTTCATTAATGGTCTTAAAGTTAGTTCCTTTTTTTCATTTCTATATTGGTATGAATATAAGGGTATCTAGTAATTTTTGTCTCCCTAATCCAACTTGTTATGGCTAAGGTTATAGCCAAGAAGGTTTCCTTTTTTTGGTATTTTTAAAAGTTCTTATGTTTCCTTTCCATATTTCATATATCAAACAAATAAATGCTATCATGAAGATAGGGAAACTACTAATGGTTAATTTTTGGACTTTTCTTACCCAATTAATAATTTTCTTCCACTCATAATGCTAAAAGCATACATTACATAACTTTGGATTTTAAACCAGAGATTACATAAGAACTGGCATTAGAAGAAAAAATGATTGGCATTCTCTAGTTCCTAGTAATATAGCATATTATGGTTATAAGTTTGTTCTTAATAGCTAATTAGATAATTAAGGATGCCTTTTGAAGGTTTTGTTAAAGTCAAACTAACTTGAACCACGCCACTTTCTGCAAATATCTTATAGCAAGGTTTATTTTTAAATTTTATTAATTACCATCTCATCTATAAAATTGAATCACATCTTCTTGTTTTAGGTTTATAGTTTTGTAAAGTATTTAATAAGAATGACAATCCTCTAAGGTTGAACTCATTCCCCTAAACTATTTCTTTGACCTTAGCTTGATGTACTAACATATATCTTAGATCAAATAACTCAAGCAGCATATGATAAGGTTTTAGCTCACACCAGTTATCATACCAACCCAAGTTCAGTTTCCATTCCTTATCTTTCTTTTCATTACATTTATCATATTTTTCCCTCATCTTCAAGAACTGTTTTATGGTCCAATAGTAGAAAGTGAATGCAGATCTATTTGTCCTAAAGGCCCTATTTATCCATATAGAATCTCCATATTCTCCTAACCATAAACACCTTACTCATTGTTTTGATTAGAATTATGCCTAGTCCTTCTTTAACTTTAGGTAAGAAAGTCTGTAGCCTTTTGGTTTTTGCTTATAAGGTATTTGAATCCATGTTAGACTATATGAATTTCTTTAAGAGTTTCTCTATAGATTTGATTAGATTGTTTGGGATTATCAAATTACAACTTCAATTTACATCCAAATTATCGAGCATAGAGTTGATGAGTTATAATAATCCAACAAAGGATAGGAGTCTATTATTCTGGTGGCTTATGCTCTTATAAATGGTGTCAGAGAGACATTGGTAATTCCAAAAAGTTAGTATCTTTATAATTATTACAATGCCTAAATATTTGAAAGGAGGATCTTTGATGTTCAAACCTAAGATAGAATAGAACTAGCTAGCTAGATGACTAGCTTTTATTGATACAAATAAGTGGCTCTTATTTCTATTCATAAATAAAATTGAGACGTTACTGAAAACTTGTAGAGAATTCAGCTTTTGGAAGACAAGCGTGTGACATAGTGGAAGAAATGAATGCCATTAAAGGGAAAGAAAGAATTGAGGTGAGAAGCAAAATCAAAGGAGGATCAAATCGACTCGGCTAAAGATAAGCTGAGATGCAGACGTTGGTTTATTTAAAACAAAAACATTAACATTTTGTTGACCCACAGATTAGGGTCAGGATTAGTGGAACAGATGATCCGACTTCGATTGCACGAGTCAGGCTGATCAAATTTTAAATTAGGATTCTGCCACATCTCACGAGGGCTGAACCGGACCGTTACTATTCCTAATATCATTTAAATGGTAATAAAAAATAAAAATAATGTCCAACTCCAACCCAAACCCAAGAGTATATTCGAAATTTCCGTGCGTAATCTTTTTATTTTAATGTTTCTGAATTCTGACCAAAATATTCTTCGAAAAGCATTCCACTTTCTCTCGCTAATTACACTAACGAAACGAGTGAAAGCAATCGGAGGCACAAAAGAGAGAATGAAGTTCTCAAAGAGCCTCAACGGATTGGTGGAGGCGACGCTGCCGGAGTGGAGAGACAAGTTCTTGTCCTACAAGGATTTGAAGAAACAATTGAAATTAATTTACCCTAAGGAAGGTGCTAAACGTCCCAGATTGGACGGCCGTGATTACCCACAGGTGGTGATTGATTTTGTCAGGCTTTTGGAAAACGAATTGGACAAGTTCAATTCTTTTATCATTGATAAAGAAGAAGACTCTGTTATTAAATGGAAGGTAATCTTCTTTCTCTTCTTCTTTCCTTTTTTGTCTATGATAGTTTGATGATATATTTAATTGATGAGAGGTTGAGGGTTGGTGTCCAAAAGGAGAGAATTGCGTGTAATTGCTTGCTCTTTTTATTTACTGATAGGGAAATTGTATATGTTGAATTTGGAGGAGGAACGGTGATTGTAGTTTTCACATGTTAATGTCACCTTAGTTCTAGTATGCAGTGAACAAATAAGGCATCCTTTTCATATGTCTTCACTAGTGTATTTTGTATTCCATGATATATGTTTGGTAGAAATTTTTTCCCCCAGAAGTGCTGTAAATTTGTTATTGTTGTTTGTACCACTAATTATAATTAGTGTCACGCCTGCACATTGTTTCACTTGTATTTGACTGCAGGAATTGCAAGATAGGGTAGCAAATGCCAAGGATTCAGATGAACTGATGACAGTAGGTAGGGAGATTGTGGACTTCCATGGAGAGATGGTCTTGTTAGAAAATTATAGCGCCTTTAACTACACAGGTAGTTGCCTCTTCCTTGCAATTGGGTCAGATCAAATGTTATTTATGGATCAAACAAACATTAATGCAGGGTGGAATTGGTTAGATAGTTTACGTGTAACTAAATGGTTGTCATTTTCCCAGTCTTTTCAAAGTCACCTGGTTTCCATCATTATTTTAGAATAAGTGGCCTATACGCAACAAGATGGAAACTAAAATCAAAAAAGAAAATCCAACTGGTGTTTTGGTTGTGTTGGAATTGTACGCTTTGCTCCCATATGTGCTTTGTGAAAGCTTATAATAGTTGTGAGATGTTATGGCATGTGGTTGGCTTGATACAATTAGAGTGTGAGCTGGAAGGAATCTCATCGCACAAGCGTGGACGTGACTCTCTGTCATGATGTTACTTATCTAAGATGACAATAGCAAATGGGCAAATGATAAGAAGCTTGTCACTGGATGAATGCTTTGTCTTGAATGTGTGGTTTTCACTTAATGAGATGTTCAAAGTTCTGACAATTTCTCACGAACTTTTGTATTCCTTTACAGGGCTGGTGAAGATACTGAAGAAATATGACAAGCGAAGCGGCGATTTAGTTCGCTTGCCTTTCATCCAAAAGATTATGCAGCAGCCATTCTTCTCTACTCATGTGCTGAACAAGCTTGTAAAGGAGTGTGAATCCACGCTTGAGAGACTTTTCTCAAGTAACCAACCATCAGCTTTGCCAGAAGGAACTGACGCTACAGCAGGCTGTGACTCTGAAGTTTCTATGGATGGTACAGGGAGCATTCTCAAAGTTCCTGAAGAACTCATAGAGATTGAGAATATGGAGAGCATTTACATGAAGCAAACTTTATCAGCATTACGTGTCCTAAAGGAAGTTCGAAGTGGAAGCTCAACTGTGAACATGTTTTCTTTGCCCCCTTTGCAAACTAATGCCTTAAAAGGAGAACTGGAAGAAAGCACCGCTGTAGAGCAAGTCGCGAAATAGTAATTTTTTTTCTTGACTGCTGTTTTCTGATAGAATAAACTGAGATAGTCCAACTTTCTTTTGTTAGTTTTCGTGGGGATACTTAGATATGTAATTGAAGTCGTTTTACTATGCTGTTGCTCAACATTTTCAATTTGACAAGAAATTGAAGATGCTGAAATTATTGTAAATAGTATTAAGTTAACTAAAAAATTTCATGCCGTGATGTAGTTTTCAGTTTCAGTAGTATGCTAGGATTTTGTATTGAATGTATTTAAGGTGACAAGTAATATGGACCATATATATATAGTAAAACATATGGATTTGCAGAATTCACAACTCGATCGGATTTGCTAAACATGTGAAAAATGCTACTGTACGGTATAGAACTCTTTTTTCTGATAATACAGAGCTATAACAGTATTTACTACGCAAGTATTATACCCAAATTCATCCCACAAGGCGGTACTACTCGTCAAATGTGCTCATAAAACCACCAATAAAGCCTGCTCCGTTGCAGTTCCCGCACAACATATCCTTTTTGCCTCTGCAAGATAAGGTAGGAGAAAGACAAAAGGTCAGTTTGGGAGTTTTGTGTGATAAATAAAGAAATTTAATTATGAGGCTATCATGTGGTTACCCGCAAAGCCAACAGGAATCGCCAGCTTTGAATAGACCATTGAAGAGATCAACAGAATTCAGTCCACTACCTTTGCATTGTGAGCACAAAACTGCACCTGCAAAAAATGAAGTTTAATGAACTTTATTCTCGCACATCAAAGTAAGCGGAATAGTAAGGAAAAGAACCAAGTTATAGAGTTGCATAAATTTTTCCTTAAAAGCTCTGGATGACCCCGAACTTTCTGCTTTCGCTAAAGCATCCAGAAAGAGGCAGTAATTTATCACAAGGTTTGGTTTTGTCTCCTTTAATTTCCTAGGTCTCCTTACGTCATCCGCTGGAGGAATTCGGGAGTTGAACCTGGGATCTTAGGATTTTATCGGGTGCAAGATCCACGCCTTTCATTACTGGGCTACGTAGCTCAGTGATGAGAGGCGTGAATCTTGCACCCAACAAAACCTTAAGATCCCAGATTTAACTCCCAAATTCTACAAGCGGATGAAGTAAGGAGACCTAAGAAAGCAAAGGAGACAAAACCTCAATATTGCGGGCTCAACCAAACCAGAAGTCGTAGCAGAAAAAGTTACTATACTACGCTACACTGCTAGTGGAGATTGATGATTAAGTGGGGAAGTTTGAGCACTTGAACTATATGATTAGGATCCTAAATCTACAACGTAAGATGAAAACGGAAGTTCACAGGAATGCAAAGTTAGTTGGCTTACCATTACCATCACAATCGGCACATATCACACTCTTCCGTTTCGGGTTAGAATCACTTGGTGCAGCTGCAGCCTATTATCAGAAACTCAAAACATTCAACTGAACTTAAGCAAGGATTCAGGAAGGGTACAGAGTCAAAAATTTCACCTTAGTTTTCACAAGATGACGTTGTGTAACTGTGACAGATGATTTGTAAAACCCAAGAATCTCCGGCCGCCCTCCATTAGTCCCCGTACAGCAATTTCTGGGACAAGTGAAAATTTGATTCGAGTTAGCTGTAGGTTGCAGTGGAAGAACAAGGGTGAAGGCGGTAGCAAAGGCCATTCAGGGAAGGTTTTGTTCTTCTGGGGCAGAGACTATTCTCTTTTTCGTTTAATAAAAATTTCTTCTTCCTTTTTATTTCTTTCAGTTTCAGTAATTCATTTGATCACAAAAGGATAATTGTAGTTGTAATTTGTAAGCTTATCAATACTTATCACTTCCACCGCGGGCCACTCTGACTCACCGGTCACTAGTTCCAGAAAAACAAAATTATAACAGAAGAAATATTGACCAAAAAGGAAGGGCATTTTGGTCAAACATCTCTCTTATTATATACAAACCCTAGCACGCCCTCTTTGTCAATCGTTCTGTTCTGTGGTCTTGGGTGTCTCAAATCTCTTTCCTCAATTCTCTTTTTAAGGTCTCTAACCCTTTCCCTTTGCAGCCTCTTTAAACCCAAACCCCAGCCCTATCACTCATTTCCATCTTCCCACTGTCTCAGGTATCTTCTTCTCTTCCAGTTTCGCTCTTTTTCGTTACTAGTTTCTGCTTGATTGCTATTGGATATGTGTTTTAAACCCTAATTTTTAGTTTTTCTAAACTCTAATTCGGATCAAAATTTATTTATACTTATTTACTGTTTCTGCCGATTATTGCCTTCGTTTATTTGGCAAAATCTAAATTGAGATCTGTGTGATTAGGTAATACAACATGGGAGAGACAAGAGACAACGATGCGTACGAGGAGGAGCTTCTCGACTACGAGGAAGAAGAAGAAAAAGCCCCCGATTCTGTTGCTGCTAAAGTCAATGGCGAAGCCGCCAAGAAGTTAGTTGTCTACACCTATTTAACCTTTCTTTCTTTTCTTTTTTTTGTATTTAACACTTTGCTTGATCTGGTAGGTGTATCTAACCAATGTATTGAACTTTGAAAATTTGCTTGTACACTAGCTAAATTCAGAACGCGAACTAGTTTAACTGGGTCCTTTTAGGTTTGCGCCTACTACTGCAAAGGAGATCACTAAGATTTAATCTTATTTTGTATCTGAATTATTTGGACTCTGATAAAGCTGGAAATTTTCTGTTGTGGTAGTTGACTGATATTTTGGGTTCTGGTTTGGCTTGCATACATTGTTTGCTTTAGCATGTTACTTCTTTAAGGAACATGTTTTAATTAACTTCAGCTTTAACTCAAGGTTATTCATGCGAAAGTCTGTGCTTTGGTATGCAGGGGCTATGTCGGTATTCACAGTTCCGGATTCAGAGACTTCTTGCTGAAGCCAGAGCTTCTTCGTGCCATCGTGGACTCTGGGTTTGAGCATCCTTCCGAAGGCAAGCACCTGGTCTTGCCTTTTGATAATATGTGTTTCTGTTTTGAGGAAACTTTCAAATTAGCTTGGGCACTGTGTTTTAAGTGTGTTTTGTGGTCTTGTCATTTGATAACATGTATTTTGTAGTTTGTTGATTAACATATGTGTTTCTGTTTCGAGGAAACTTTGGGATTAGCTTGGGAACTGGTTTAAGTGTGTTTTTCTGGACCTCCATCTTGAGATTGGATGTTTGTATATGTTTTATTGATGAACTTTGTTACACACTTCTGCAAAACTGTGTTGAGAAGAACATGTTTATTGGCTATACTATATTGTTGGCATGTTCTATTTTTTCATTTATGACAACAAATTTGATTGATTCAGACTCTTCATGTTTAATGAGTTGAACCAAAAGATAGAATTTCAGTTACGTCTTCCAGTATGTATTTCTACAGTGTTTTGCCATTTTGCATTGTTAGTCTTTTTTGCATGATTTTATTTCCTGGATACTTGAAAATCTTCTTCTTTTTTCTTCTAGGTAACATATTCAACTCTTCATTTTGGAGCAGTATTATCGTTTGGTAAACATTTCCATTAAAGGATCACGGGGTTATGTTTTACTTACCAAGGGTTCCTTCGGTACAATTTTGTTTGGTTCTTCGTCAGTTCAACATGAATGCATCCCTCAAGCTATCTTGGGCATGGATGTGATCTGCCAAGCTAAATCTGGTATGGGGAAGACTGCAGTTTTTGTTCTATCAAGTCTTCAACAAATTGAGCCCACTTCTGGCCAAGTTATTGCCCTTGTCCTATGCCATACGAGGGAGTTGGCATACCAGGTAGGTGCAACTTCTACTAATATTTGCATTTTCTATGGAGATTGGTGGAAATAATTTATACATCTTTCCTTATTTATGATTATTTTGTATTGTAGATATGTCATGAGTTCGAGAGGTTTAGTACTTATTTGCCAGATATCAAGGTTGCTGTCTTCTATGGTGGTGTCAACATCAAAATTCACAAGGATTTGCTAAAAAATGAATGCCCACATATTGTTGTTGGGACACCTGGAAGAATCCTTGCATTGGCCAGAGATAAGGACCTGTCTTTGAAAAATGTGAGACATTTTATCCTTGATGAATGTGATAAGATGCTTGAATCACTTGGTAAGTGGTGAAATACTTTATGTTCTGAATGGATAGTTGTGCTTTCCAATGTCTTAGGTCATTTGATTCTTAGAACAATTCCTATCTGTTTTGCAGATATGAGGAGAGATGTGCAGGAGATTTTCAAAATGACTCCTCATGATAAGCAAGTCATGATGTTTTCTGCTACCCTCAGCAAAGAAATTCGCCCAGTTTGCAAGAAATTTATGCAAGATGTAATGTCCCATGGCCAGATCTACTTGAATTTAGAAGTCTATCTTTTTATTAATGCCAGTATCTGTGAGAGTCCTGTAGATAGTTATTATCAAAATTCCATCAGAAGTGGCTTTATCCAGTCAATTAAGGGAAGGATTGCTTGATCGGGGAGGGCGAAGGAAGCTGAGTACATAATATATGGAGGGCTTCAGGGTGAATTTTATTTTCTATTTTGCTGTCTTACTTTTACTTTTAACCTTTGGGGTCTTTCCTTTTTATGTACTTTGTAGACCTGTAGTTGGCTATTTAGATGATTGAGAGGTGTAGATGGGGAGAAATTGTGGGAGAAAAGACGAGGGAAGGGAGGGCTCCATTCCATTTAATGCAATCTCAGTTGCAGTGATAAACCTGTTGAGCAATATCAGCAATTGAATGCTGTGACTAAAATTTGCATCTGCAAGGAGACACTTCAGATGGACCAGAATCTGATCCAAGAGATGTGAATCAATCATTGATTTCCTTGTGGATTGCATTAGCTTGAGGAAGGCTCCTAATATGATTTACTATGACATTTGTTCATTTCAGCCTATGGAAATTTATGTCGACGACGAGGCAAAGTTAACTCTTCATGGCCTCGTGCAGGTATATTTCTCATTGTTGAATGCCATTTTACCATATATCACTAGTGTTTGCTATCTCAGCTTAAGCGTTGAAAATTGCAGCACTACATCAAATTGACTGAGCTGGAGAAAAACCGAAAGTTGAATGATCTCCTTGATGCGCTGGACTTCAATCAAGTTGTTATATTTGTCAAAAGTGTGAGCAGGGCAGCGGAACTGAACAAGTTGCTTGTGGAGTGCAATTTCCCCTCAATATGCATTCATTCTGGCATGTCTCAGGAAGAAAGGTTTATATATCATTTCTGTTGGTCTAGTTCATATTTCATGGTTTAAATTAATTACTTCTTTTTCTTCATTGTTTTATTATTTGTTACCTTGTTTTGTTAATACATCTGATGGTGAAACTGTATGTAGAAATAATTGTTTTCATGTTGATTATACTTGGATTTTTAAATAATGAAGTAAAGACCAGTTGTTTGTTTGTTTGCAATTTTTGGGGGGTTTGAACTCATTATGTGGTGAATGGTACATTGTCCCACTTAAAGTTATACGGAGTTGTTAGTGATATTAGTTTTACTAGTTGCAAAGATTTCACTTAAAATTGCTGGTGTGGTTGCTTATCTGCACACTAATACAGAGAGCTTTGGCAGTGCTTATTTCCAACTGCTAGTCAATGATATGTTCCTGACCATAAACATGTAGCCATTTCTTCCTGGGCCTGGAAAATAGTCGTTTGTAATGATTAACTTATTTTTCATTTATCTTGTACATTTCCCTACGCTTTTTTTTTTCCTGTAATCCTTTATGGTAGCTTTATGTGGATATGATTGGCCCCCCTCTTATGCAATTTCTATATAATGTATTGGTACTTCATCAGGATGGCGATTGCTTGTTAACTGGTTTGTCTAAATGTTGTAAGCATGTATTTGGACTTGGGACTGAGGGGGTCTTTGTATGTCTTTTGGTATTTGGGATCTTTTTTGAGCTCTAATGATATCTAGTGCACTGTATCAAATCGTTTCATATGTACTTTATGATTCACTCTCCTTTTCAACCCATCAAGTGAAATTGTTGTGAAATAAATTTATCTTGTGTGCAGGTTGATGCGCTACAAGGGTTTCAAGGAGGGGCACAAAAGGATTCTAGTGGCAACAGACTTGGTTGGCAGGGGAATTGATATTGAACGGGTCAACATTGTTATCAACTATGATATGCCAGACTCTGCTGACACTTATCTTCACAGGGTGGGTTGTATGTACATTGTTTAGTCCTATTAATTCCTGTCATGGTAATTTTGTATGACTGGAGTTACTTCTTGTGTCATGGACAGGTTGGCAGAGCTGGTAGGTTTGGCACAAAAGGACTTGCAATCACATTTGTTTCATCTGCTTCCGATTCTGATGTTCTTAATCAGGTAAGGCCTTTTTTTTTTTTTTTCCTTTAGTGGTGGACAACCTCGTCTCTTATATTTTGGCAGTTTCAGAAAAGGTTGATGGTCTGCAGGTTCAGGAGAGGTTCGAGGTGGATATTAAAGAACTACCTGAGCAGATTGACACATCTACGTACAGTAAGTGTCCAGGGCACATGTTTGTCTTTTGAAGTGTTAGTGTTATGTGTCTACATTAGTACCTGCTTACTTTCTCCACAGCCACCTGTCTTTCATCCTTTTTCGTTTTCTTCTTCCATTGGGTCCGAATAGGATCTCTTGTACTGATGTTTTCCTAACGTCTGGATGTAGTGCCAGCATAAAGGAAGCTATTTGGCAGCTCTTTGGGGGGCGAAAGAGTACTCGTTGGTGCCGGTCGCCCTGTTTATGTACTTCTTTAAGACTATATGTAATGGATATTGGTGGCTTTGACCTTTGAGAGGCAAATGCCCTACCCTGTGGGTACACACAACTTCATGGGTTATGTTGTAGGCTTGTAGCCTATGAGATTGTAGGGGGCCTGTGCATGTGGACTTGGGTTGGCTTGCCTTTAGAGAGGTCCCTGTGATAATTATCAATTTTCGAGATTAACGTATTTAGTTCTGCAGGGATGGCCATAGCATCTTATGTCCTAGGTTGTATCAATCTTCTGAGATTTTAAAATTTCGGGGCACTAAGTCTAGTTTTATTTAACGGCTGGTAAGGACGGGTTACCTGTGCATGGTTGCTTAGTAACTGGGAGTTCCTGCCTTTGGGTGTTTTATTTGGTTGTGACGTGTATAGCCTTTGACATGCCAATTTTAGGTTTTGACGATTAGAAAGTACTAATAAAAAAAGGACGAGAGGGAGAGAGAATGAAAGAAGTGAAGAAATATTAGTTAAATGTTAGATTCAAAAATTGACTCAAAAGTCCAGCAAGATCGGATTGGCGATTCAAGTCTGTTGGCTTGGCAATCAACCTGAAAAATGGATGCTCTTGGGCTTGTTTTCAACTCATTTCTCAAGGCTAAACACATTTATACCAATTTTATGCAATGTAAAGCAAGAAAAAAAATGAGACAAGAGTTAACTCTCCAACAATATTATGTAACAAACTGAAAAATCTTCGTTTTAACCACCCGATTACGTCACTGCTTTAATACCACTATAACACATAACGATACCTTATTTACATATCTTAGATTAAATGTGAAAGGACAATAAATGAAGAAATGTGAGAAAATACCTGATTTCGGATTCACAACTTTAAACGAGCTTTTCGAAGTTAAAATGAGTGCGAATGCACCGCCATCTTCATAAGAATTGCTCACTAAAACATGATCAATGTCTTTTTAAGATTTTCTCAAAATGTAAGCTCATTTAATGGGATATAGAATTCTTATACTTACGAATAATATGAGTAGTTGTAGGAGATTTTAATCTTTATATATAACATTTATATTGAGCTTTCTCATTACAGACCTGATATGGATCTGGTTTATACTGATCGGGATCTATTTTCTACTCAAACTTTGACCTATTGATTTAAATAATTTATTGAATCGCTTTATTATCTTTATCTGAATTAAATTACGTAAAAATACAATTAAATATTATCCAATTTTATAAGAGAGGTCAAAAATATTCAACATACTCTTAATTTCTTCGCCAAAGTGCTGCAAAGGCGTTAAGATGCAAAAACTAGAAGTGTGTCTTGTTTCAAGTAACACAATTAATGACTACTTCCTTCTCCATATATTTCTATTTGGTAAAGCTTAACGCTTCCTTTCTTCATTAATGACTGTATGGTTTACGTGCTTGTACTGATGCTAAAAAGTGCAAGATTTGTGCTTTTATTTACATTTATGTAGAGGGTTGACTTTATATCAAAAAGCAACAAAAGATTGGTGTCAGGTATCCGAGAGTTTCTCCAACAATCATTGGAGATTCTTCTCCAGCATGTATGCCGTGAAAGCAACTAGTGTACGGACAGATTGATTCATCTTGCAATTATCTTTCACCCGGGCCTCTATACTCTTCAGCAAGGGCTGATCTACAATGGTGCCCCTACTGTCTCCAACAAATCTTTTATAAAAAAATTATTATTTTAAGTTTTGTCCCCATAAAATAAAATAAAATTTTGCTCATATTAAAATTTTGCCCATTCAAAATAAAATTTTGTCCTTAATAAAATTTTGCCCCGTTCAAAAAAATTTCTAGATCCGCCCCTGCTTTTTAGGAGCCGCCTGCTGGCCTCAGGAAGCTGCTCCACAGCG
>JANTNU010000008.1:17849293-17862150 GCA_024752395.1 Erythroxylum havanense
AACCAATATCCTATATTAAAGTTCCTTAAAACCCCTAAAATCATTCATTTATCAATCCCATCACAAAACAAATATACATAAAGAAAAATAGAAAAAATCCAACCAAAAATGGGGTGAGAACATGAAAAGTAAAAAAAAAAACCTAATCAATTTAGTGAATATCAATGAAATAACCCAATAACAAAATTAAGATATTTGGAGCTATAATTCAAATTCATCCTATATTAATTTATCGATAAATCCATCTTTAAGAATGTAACAACCAAACACAACCAATAAGAAAATGCATTAATGATAGAGATTAATAATACTTAAAATTTAAAGCTAATAATTTAGATTAACAATACATAAAATTTAGATTAACAATACTTAAATTTAGATTAACAATACTTAAAATTTAAAGTCACAAACTGAAGTTCATTCCACAAACAATGTTTGGTTGGTGCAGGCCATTTAAATTAAAATGCAACATGTTCAAATAGGAGGTTCAAATCATAAATAAATACCCAAATCAAACCAAGTATACAAAAACACAGTAAGTAACAAAATTCACTTACCTCAACTGACACACAAATGAAGTCACTGAAGCATATGAAGGAAGAAGATGATGGAGCTAGAGTGTCCAACGGCCAAAGAATATAACCAAAACAAAGAAAAGAAGACAATGACAATCAAAGCAGTACACAAAACACAGTAACAAACAAAAATTCAATGACGTCATAAAAAACAATTAAAGAATAATATGTTACCTCGACCGAAGATTAAAGGAAGATGACGACGATACTACGCATTGGGCGAGCGACGGCGAGGTGAGAAGGACTAGAGATGACGATGACCCACAACGATGAACGACAACAAGGAGAAAAGATGGTGAAACCACAGAAGAGGAAATGAGAGGGGAAGGTTCGGGATGGGTTTAACCACAAACGAAAACGACATCGTTTGGTATTAAACCAAAAGATATCGTTTTTATTTAAAACGATTAAGTTGAAGCTAACGACATAGTAGCCATACCGTTGGAAAATCACTTATGGAATAGATTATAGTCAGTAAACCCCAATGCTTGATTATTGAACTAAGCATTTTTGCGTAAATTTATCGACAAAGAGGTTATACCGTCAAAAATTTACCAACAAAACATAGATCCGCCAGTAAATCTCCAACGCTAGTTTGTTACGGTAAGCGTTCCCGCCTAATTTATTGACAAGTATGACTTTTTAGTCGCTATATTTCATTGAAAATTTTATCGGGATATTTTTCCTCCATCTTTACCGACAAAATTTTGTCCATCGCAAAATGAAATTTTTCACGACAGTGTTACCGATAGATATTGATTTTTTGTTTCTAATTAGCTACGGTATTTATTTTGTCGCTAATTTTTTATTGATAATTTATGATTTTCTTGTAGTGGCTCTTCCATTTTATTATCTTCATTTGGAATTTGACAATTTAGTATTTTAACTTTTGTTAAGAAAAAAGTCCACTGGAGATGGATGTGTGACAACAAAGAGTGATGACGATGCATTTGGAGTCGCAACTACGGAGCTTATTGCGGGCCAAACTGCAAGTACCAGTTTTGGAAAAAAAGAATAGAGCAATGGAATGGGCTTCGTTCTGTTGTGGATTATGTTTCATTTTATGCTCTACATATTTCATTTCAACTGCAAAGATGGAAGGTAGCAACCAGGCGGAGAATTGAGCTCATATTATTTTCTAGGCATGTTCAGCTACCTCAATTGTTCATTCTGGTATGCAAATCACGTATGTTCCAGATTTTGTCAGCCTTAAATGATACCAAGGATCCTTCTGCCCGGCTAACCAAATGGGTTGTCCAGACATTCTTCTACCAACAAGGTTCTCTACTCGTATGATGTTCATTTTATGTCAATTTTAATTAGTTACATGTTTCCTGGTAATCGTTTTAGGTGATCAACTTTCCTTACACGTAACCTTTATAATGTCATGTCCAAGAACCCTAGTTCTGGAAGGTGTTCATTAGAGCACGGAGCTCCAAGCCAAACGGATCCAAGAACAGTGGTTTCTCTATTAAAAGGTTTTAGACAGTCGAGGAAAGATTAAATCTGAGTTCAGTAACCCTCCCTCTTCTTAAATTTAATAAACTGGCTAAGTAGCTGACAAAATATATAATATAGGAAAGATGCAAGGGTTTATTGGTCAATTAAGAACTCAACAGTTTCAAGTTTCAACCAATTTTATGCTAATATTTCTTGTCAAATGGTGCGATTCAAAAGCAAAGAAATTGTTATATCGAGTAAGGAGAAGCAAGTGATCCTTCAGATTCCATGGCATAGCCATCTTACCATCCTAATAACTTTCTTTAGAAACTTCTTTCTTTCTCCGTCTCTATGGATAAAGAACCTGAATATGATCGGTTTTTGCGTATTTTTGATATGTAAATAGCATGTTCCTATTGTTTTTTTAACGAGAAACAATAGAAATCGCCACCAATCCCAAATTGGAGAAGCAAAGCAGCATCTTCTTCTTTATATGTTAATGTTATATCAAGTACTTTATACATAGAATAATCATCTTTTTTTTTTATGTTGTAGTTTACACTAATTTTATGTAAAAATAAATCATTCAGTACTATTTATATATTTGACATAGATAATTAAAACAGTTCATATAGGGGTTTTTTTTTACCTTTTGATATTTCTAATCCTTAACATTATTGTGCCATTAACAAACATTGGCATCTAGCAAAGTTTTAGGGGTTAAGTAAATGCTACAACCACTTTACTGGAGTAGGTATAAATTTAGGCTATGGTATAAAACAGTATTAGTACCGGACAGAAGTCAGGCTAGGCCGCTCATATTTGTCCTCCCTATTCTCCACATCTAATTAAGAAAATAATTCATACTTGACAATTAGAATTTAGAATACATATCATCAAATAAAAAAATCATAAATCACACCAAGAGTATTACTCAATGTAAGTACATGGAAAGACAGATCTATCTAAGATTCCGTTTGACAAAAGGCTTATCAACCATTTTTTAGTTGATTTAAAGATTTTAATAGAGATGTTTGATAATCAATTGATTGGGTTGATTGATTGAACTAAATCAGCTGATTTTTAAAAAGCTGCTCTTAGTGCCTATTTGGATGAATTTTTGGAATGTTAATAAGTATTTTTCTTCACCACAGAAATCACTTTTAAGAAAAAATGAGTGTTTGACTGTAAAATAAAAAACACTTTTTTAATAGATATGACTTTTTTTTTACAAACAATATACATGTTTTTAAGAAGCTCAAATTTAGAGATTCTAAAAAAAAACGCTTTTTCAGATAGATTTTTCAGATCAATTTAACAAACCTATTTTATAATCTCTTTTTCTCTTATATTTTACACATAAGTTTCACAATACCTACAAACTCATCTTTACTTTTATTTTAGAAGTTATATAATATTATTTGACCTTTTTATATATTTTTTAATATTTATTTTTTATATTAGTTTTATTTATGTTATAATCCATATAAAAAAATTTCTTAGATATATTTTTATTTATATTTCATTTAGCTTAAAATTATATAATAATTAATATATTGTGGTTTACATATGGTTTAATATACTTTAAATAATATTTATATGCATAAATAATTTTTATTACAAAATAAAATATAGTTAAAATTAAAAGTACTTTTTATTTTTATATTGTCAAACAGTTTACCATATGAAGCTCTTTAAAAAATGATCTTTTTTAAATGATAGACAAATAGTAAATTGACTTCTTAGAAAAATTTTTAGAAAAGCTCTACAGAAAAAAAAACTCTACTAATAAAAGTTCTACTAAAGCCCAACCAAACAGAGACTTAGTAACCTTTTGGTCTTTAGCTTATTAAATTCGTGTGTTAATGACAATTGTGTCCTCACTCTTTATTATGTAAACCGTCATCAATTGCCTAAAGACATTGTATTACAAAATTTAAATTATTATATATAATTCAAATAATTTTAAATTAAATAATTAATAAAAATATATCGATGATAAAAAATATTTATATATTTATTTTGTAAAATTAAATATCTAAATCTAAATTTTTATGAGAATATTCAAACTTATATTTTTATGTTTTTTAAGTCATGGTCTTATAAGTTATTTTATATATAAACAAGTAATACTAAATAGTAATTTTACCAAATATCTTTAATAAACAGTTGATGTTATCCGCTATTCAAATCAGTTGTTATAATCCGCTATTAGCTAACCGCTGATAGAATCAGTTAACAGTTAATGTAATCCATTGATTGTCAAACAAGCTTTATTCTACGTTTCAACTTATAAGACAAGTTGAAAACTGAAAATAGTGCCTAACCTTTTACAGTTGTGCTACCCTATGCCTCAGGAATTGACAAAATTAAAATACAAACTTACTTTCTTAAAAAATAGTACAAGTACTCCCTTGTTAATTTATTATTTGAGATCTCTATGTTAACTTTGTATTAGAGATTCTAGTTTAATTTCTAATAATAAAATACTATATAGTAATTATTGTGTAATATTCATGTTTTTGCATAATAAATGTCTAACTAGAACAAGTCAATTGGAAGAGTACAAAATAAACATACTACTTGAAAACCAAGTTCGCATCCATTGCACATCTCTGTTTCGTTCCTTGCACTTCCAATTCTGTTATAGGATGTTTGGTTCATCTGTTAGAATAGATAAAGAATGAAATGATAATTCTTATGAATAGAATAGATGAGAAATATAATGGAACGTGTATTATTTAATTTGGTTTTCTAATGATGATATATGCTAATGTTTGATTTGAAAACATAAATTTGAGATGACAAAGGAATAACTAATTAAGAGATCAAAATATCCATTATAGTCTTCACTATTGTTGTTGTTGTTGTTGTTGTTGTTGTTGATGATGTTGTTGTTGTTGTTGTTGTTGTTGTTGTTATTATTATTATTAATTTTCTTGTTATTATTTTTAATTTTCTTCTTATTACGATTAATTTTCTTATAATAATAATAATAATAATAATAAATAAATAAATAAATAAATAAATAAATAAATAAGAAGAAGAAGAAGAAGAAAATGAATAATAATAATAATAATAATAATAATAATAATAAGACGAAGAAGAAGAAGAACATTATTGATGATGATGATGATGATGATGATGATGATAATAATAATAATAATAGGGAGAGAGATTGTCTTTACTTATTCTGCATTTCACATAATAAGTAAATACAAGGGGGAAATATCTTTAATTATTTATGAAAGTGTAGAAATAACTAACTATAAAGTTAGTTATTCAATATATTATTTTTTAACCAAACAAAAGAATAACTATTCATTAGGAATACATTAATAATTGAATAGTTATTCCACTCAACCAAATATGCCATTAGGGTATTGATCCAGCAAATTTCGGGAATCGCCTTAATGGAAGTAGAAGATACTAGTTTGCCTCAAAAGAATAATAAATAATAATATTTGTAACAAGTTGATTAATTTAGGGAGTGGTTGGTTCGTATAAGGAAATGATAATGAGAATGAGAATAGATGTTATCTTTATAATTATAATGGTTGGTTAAGAGGAATGGATGATTACTATTACCATTGATAATTGTTAGTTTGTAAAATACTAAGAAATAAAACTTTTATTATAATTAATTTATTATATTATATTGTATTATATTTTAATTAATTATATTGTATTTAATCAATTACAATATAATTATTAATTAATGAATGAATTATATTTTAATTAATTATATTCTAAGTAATTAATAATATTTTAATTAATTAATAATTTTAATTAATGAATAATTATATTTTAATTACTTATATTGTAACGAATTAATAATATTTTAATTAATAGATAATTATATTTTAATTACTTATATTGTAAAATTAATTAATTAATTACAATATTTTAATTAATGAATGAATTATATTTTAATTAATTATGTTGTAGTTAATTAATTATTAATAATATCTTAATTAATTATATTGTAATTAGTTATATTTTAATTAATTATAACAAGCACATCCTTACATAACAATGATACCCATTCCTTTAGATTAAGAGATGAATGGAGTATTACTAAAAAATAAATAATCAAAATAATAACTCTATAATTATAGTCCCTTACTAAACTCAAACTTTCATTTTATACCTATTCTTCGTGTCCATCAATCAGGCACCCGTAGTCTATATATGCACATTACATGTAAAGAAAGTAAATTTTGGAATTAGCAACCCAGAAAATTATTTCAAGGTATTTGTTCTTAAATTTATACGAGTAACTGAAATTATGGTATGCTCAATCTTAGTGTCAGACCAGACGCTTCTCTGGTGACAATTGTCACCAAAATAATAATAGATTAACTTAACTCCTGTTAGGTGACTTAATTCTTGAATTATGAGGCAGCCGTTCCCACCAGTCATGGACGTCGCAAACAAGCTTAACTTTGCAGTCACGAGTAAGTGGCGGAGCTGTAATAAGGTAATTGGATCAAAGAAACATGAGGAAGGGAAGAAATTGACGAATGATGGGGCTGAGTGGAAGTAACACTAAAAGTTGTTGAAGCGTCAAATCCAAAATGATCCGCAATTGGAAAACCGACTTGTCCTAATCTTATTAGGCACCAGCAGCACACATCCATTTAACGTCTCTATCTTTCTAAATTTCAATTCATTGTCCATATAATGTGCACTAACATCATTTATATATACACTATACAACTTTGCTTGGCCTTAAGGTCATTGGAACAATGAACCAAGTACCACCACCCAATACCCACTACCCAGTGTCCTCTTAAGTTAATTCTTTTATAGCAATCAACAATTGCATGTGGAAGTCAGCTACCCAGATTGAGTTAATAAATATACAACCAACTATATCGTATTATTTCATCAGATAAAGGAATTAGTGTAGTATGGCAGCAAGGAGTGGCATGTCAAAAGGCAAACAATCTGCAGTTTAAATATCGTATAATTAATTATACCTGGTTCAAACTTCAAAGATGGGCTTTCAGAATAAGACGCTTTGGTATCACGTATACACAAGCATTTTGCGTGTTTCCATTGCCACCGTCATTTGCTGATTGTCCTACTTTGCTTTTTTTTTTTTTTTTGCAGTTAAAAATAATTAAAAAAAGTCTCATCAGAGAAAATTTTATTAATAAATATACTAAATTTCAAAGTAAAAAGACATTTCCATGTGGCATCAAAAGATAGATAAGAAAGGAGATGTTGTGTCCTTACTAATGAAAGTTCGAAAGATGATTTTCAATATTTATTTTTCATTTTGTAACAATGTTATGAATATCATATTCGTATCATTATCGAATTTAGTTTTAGTGTAATACAATATTAGTATCGATCAATAAAAAGTACATTTTTGTAACGTTTTTAGAAATTATAAAATAATTCTTGAATTTGTTTTAAAATTACAAAATAATCTCTCAATATATTATGCTATATAATTTATGACTTTATATCAACCATGTCTCTAGAAATCTTATTGATAGAAAATTGAAATAACAACAATTCATTTATTTCTATTAATATTGCTTTTCACATATTTCATATATAAATAATAATTACAATTAATATAAGAAAAATCATTTAATCATCATTATTAAGGATAATTCAAAGCACGTAAATTATTATAATTTTATTGTATAATAAATAACAATTACATCAAATAGAAATAATAATAAAGTTACATGAATACATAAGTATTACCACAAGATTTCATACTAGGAAACACAATCAAATATAATTGAAACATGAAACAAAAATATTTATTGTTAAATTTTTATATTACATATATAGAATTAACGTATGCATTAAATACATGTGAAATTAAAAGTAGAGAAAAAATGAAAAGCATGGAACTTCTTTCAATTGAATATTTGATGAAATTACATTGACCTTAATTCTATTTTGATACAAAATCATCAACATTGAGAGAACTCTCATCATCTCCATCATTTAAATTAATTGTACTAAATGACATGTTAATATTTTTTATCTTGTCATCTTCTAGTTTACTCTCATCTATCAAACTCAGTTCCTTATAAACTTAATTTGCTAAAAGATTGATATGTTCAAGGCAAATTGGATCTACAAAACTACTTGTTTTATTAAGAATCATAATAAATAAAATAAAGTAAATTATTGAAAAATTATAAGAAATTATATTCAACATAATAATGATAATAACACAGATTTCTCAAAGCTTAAATTATATCAAGTAAATGTGAAGTCGTTCAATCTTTTGTGTTCCAGTTTATTTATTTTCTTGTAATGAATAAATTCAAATGTGCGCCAATTCCTTTCGTACCTTATTATACTCACATATTGACTTAGAAATCGAAATGCAAAGCTTTATAATTTTGGAACACCACTTTTGAATTAGTCTCACCAAGTAACTATGAGATAAAAAGTAATCTTATCACCAAGCAACTATAAGACAAAAAGTAATCTTATAAACAAAATAAAATGATGGTTAATTTTCAATAAGTAACAAAAGTGAAAAAAGTTATAATTGTATCATGTTTGTCTCTTTGATGAATAACAATGGGCATCCCAAAATCAACAGAAGAATCTTTATAAATCTCTATTTGTAAGCTTAGGAGATCTTACATCAACTTATAGATAAAAATTATTGTAATAATTAATAGCATTCTTCCAATTAACTTTAGTTTTCATTGTAAAACTTAGTATAACATATACACTAGGATTAAAAAATGTCTCAATTTTAAACGATAGAGAGTAAAGTTATCTTTCTCTTCTTTCATTGATGAATGTAAGATAAGGTGTATACAAAGAAGACATATGTTCCATATTGGCTTTAATTGCTTTCTGCACCCTCTCTTTGACATCAACAAAAAAAACCTATTATTGCCTTCTCATCTTTATCAATTAGACAAAGTATAGTCACCAAAGGTTCACAAATTCGAATTACAAATTGACAATGTGATGAAACTTCATGATCTTTAACTATAATTCTAAAAATCTCCACTTTAACATTAAATTTAACATACTGAGATGCGACTCACTTATCACTTGTAAATATTTTCCTTAACTCCTTCTTCATTAGAACAAGAAATTAAAGTGATAAAAAAATAGTTGTAAATCATTAGAACAAGACACAGATTTCTACTATTGATGAAATCCTTCCTCATCAAAATTAGGACCTATGCATAATTATACATGAACTTGGGCACTTTTTTTACTTTCGACACGATTTCATCGATGATAGGAAAGCATCAAGCATATCGTATATTTTCTAATATCAAGTCAATGCAATGTGTAACATAAGGAGTTCAATAAAAAGCATTATACCTGCTTTGTAATCTTTTCACAGTTGCTTTGTAAGTAAAATCATTGTCAATAATGAACTAAATAACATTTTATGGTCTAACTTCATTTACAACTTCATGAAATATCTGAAACAAAGTATCAATATTTCTAATAAGGCCAGATGCATCAATAGACTTCAAATTAATTGTGCATTCAGTAAAACAAACTAAAAATTGACAATAGATTCTTGTCTTTCTTTGTCTAACCATCACACATGATTGAACACTGAGAAGTTGCCCAAGTCATTTTTCTTTCTTCCAAATAACTATTCATTTTATAAATAGAGTATCTCAAAAACATTCACCATAATTAAATGAGTTTTATATCCTGGATCGTAAGAATCAATAACATCCACCATAGGCTAGTAATGATAAAATTAGGTAGTATTGAATGATATACTTGAATTATAACACTATCTAGCTATTATCATATCTATATTATGAGTTGCTTCTTTAGATTATAAGGCACTACAAATTGAAGGATGAGCTCTAAAATTTGTCCACGGTGCAAAAAGATTAGACACATGTCTTCTTCTTTTTTCACATATCAAGTGCAACATTCCTTTCTTACTGGGTACGAATACCACCTTTAACATCCCACTATCATCCCGATCACTGGAAAAAAGACTTCCACTACCAATTTTGTTATTCAATCTTTGTCTCCTATCTTTCTGGTGTTGATACTCTTTAAACAAAATCTTCATTTTCCATTTCATGTCATAGTTGACTTTCTTATTGAGGCAAAAACTTCTCAAAAATAAATTTTTTTTCGATTACATGATTACTCCTCTGCAAAAACACATTGGCACGCATGTAAACGAGGTCACATTATGATCTTATCCTTCCCGTTTTTATCTAGGAGTCGTTTTAAAAGATATATCTGATGTCGATTCAAAAGTCATTTCCTATACGAACCTTTTAGTCAATATCTCTTTCAGTTTCACGCTTTACACCACTTTTGATCTCAGCTAAATATTTCTTTAATCTAGTGATTCCATAACTTTTAAATGTTTATTACAATACAAACACATGGTATGACTCTTCATTATAAGAATCAATCTAGCATGAGCCCAAGCTGAATCATCGAATCTTCCTGAAGTAGCTAAATTATCAAAAGTACTTGAACTTCCCTACATTTATCTATTTTTGGATTTAAAAATTAAAAAAATATAAAATTTTGATTATTTTAAACTATGTTAATGCTTTTCCCACTCTCAACTCTATCTTAGGTCATTAAGTAGCAAGTAGTCAATTCCTTTAAAAGCCAGTTGATAAACAAACAAAACCAACATGAAAAAAACAAAGAAATTGGACATCTTTTTTCCCACCTTTTAGTGAAGTTCCATTTAGATAACTAAGGGGATCTAAAGCTAGTTTCAATTACATTTTACATATAGACATTTCAGGAAGTATCTAAATGGGATGGAATACCTCCTTTTTTAGTAGCAATGGCTAAGATAGGATCATGTTTGCTTTGCAAAATTCAATTAGAAATTAAGATGGTTACACTACAACAACTCCTTCCTATCGTAATTGGGGCAGTTCTTTATAGGACATCTAATACCCAACCTTAACATCCATTAGGCAGGTCTTTCATAAATCATAATTTTGATTATGCTATTGCTTCTGTCAAAGTTGTTTAAGCCTTTATGCACTCTTAACATGCATAGCTTGTTTCAACAATTTAACAAAATACCTAAAGACCTTAAAGAAAGATTCTGACATCTAGAGGGTCAAAATTAGACCAGACAATGTAAGATGAACAGTACCTAGAAGAAGTGTATTAACAGTGCACAGAAGATGTTTTATAATTAGCATAACTTTCTCTAAAGTTATCAGATCAAGATCATTCTTAGATGGTTTGAAAGAAGAATTTAAGATCTACAACTTTCATGAAGATATTGAGGCGAGATTTTATCGTCTAAAGGGTCAGAATTGGACCAGACAATACAAGATGAACAATGACTAGAAGAAGTTTCAGTCTAAGACCTATTTGGAATAATTAGCATAACTTGCTCTAGAGATATCTGATCAAGGTCATTCTTAGAGAGTTCAAAAGAAGACTTCAAGATCTACAACTTTTATGAAGACATCGAAGAAAGATTCTATCATCTATAGGGTTAAAATTGGACCAGAATGTGTAAGATGAATAGTGCATAGATAATACACGTCATCACCAGACGATGCACGTCATCACCAGACGATACACGTCATCACCAGAAGATACAGTCTATACTCCTGAGCATCTCCACTTATAAGGATCATAACTTTCGACTCTGATGTCCAAAATTACATACTATATACCGTTGAAAAGCTAGAAAGATAAGCTACAACTTTCTAGAAGATAATTTTGTCTAATTTAACTTAGATTAATCTAGATTTTCTCCTGAAGTCAGAACACGAATTTTTTCCTATAGAAGACTTGAAATTTTCACTGTACAAACTTGGGATGTCCCGAGCATAACCATTCCACTACTAAATTGACTTAATTAAACTCTCAAATCTCAACTCAATACCACGAAGCACAATCATTAAAAATTGGTTCTAGAATACTTAACCTCATGCATTTTCTAACTCCATAAACTAAAACCTTTCAAAAATCCAAAAAATTCAAAACGATCTTACTTTGATTCGTCACCAAATGAAGAGATCTTTGGCTCAAATAAAATCTCTTCTCTTCCTCTTCCTTTTTCCTCCTTGAACCACTTTAAAATCTCTCTCAAAACTAAGAAATGATGAAACCTAGCTCAACTCTTTTCTTTTCTCTCAACCAACAAAATTCTCTTCTCTTTCGTTCTTATTTTCTCTTCTTCTCTCCCAATTCATGTTTTCCCAGTTCTTAAAAAGTAAGACTACAATTTTTTCTTCCATTTTTACCCTTAATAAGCCCAAAAAGTCTCTTTTATCCTTCCTTATAGGCTTATGTTCTTTTAATCTCAAGTGTTTTGCCAAAAAAGACACTTCTTGAATATTCTTATAACCTTTGCAATTTAATCTTTTTAACATCAACATAATAATTAATTTCCACAAAATTTTCTAAATATCTCATAATTAATGTAAATCATACTTATTGATCAAGAAGAAACTTTGGGGGCTAACATTTCTCAATATATTAATATTTATAAAAAATTATACCTGGAATGTCAATGAATACATGTACAGTCATTTTCATATGTAATGATTCAATATTCATGTGCATGAGCATAACACATAATGCATTAGCATGAAATACATTTCTAATCTCTCAACGAATCTCTCACATTTACAATTTTAGCCTCAACATAGGTAATGAGATGTTACAGTTTAGCTATGAATTTGAAACACTAACTTTGTTGTATCTACCATGAATTTATGGAAGCTATGTCTAAAATATGTTGGACCGAGCAACCATATATATATATATATATATATATATATATTGATGAAGATAAGATTCGGTCAACACAATCCTAACCTTTTCCATTCAATCTGTTGTTATCTATTAGGATAACCTTAT